>CAUYQV010172829.1:0-68019 GCA_963574575.1 Galagoides demidoff | reverse complement strand
CTTCATATTAGAATAGAGTACATTGGATTCTTGCTTCTCGATTCTTATGATGTTTACTAAGAAGAATGTGTTCCATTTTTGTCCAGATGAAAAAGATGTAAAGTCTATAAAAATACAAAAGATGTAAAGTCTCCATATTTTTTAATGTCTGAATAGTATTCCAAGGTATACATATACCACAGCTTGTTAATCCATTCCTGGGTTGGTGGGCATTTAGGCTGTTTTCACATTTTGGCGATTGTAAATTGAGCTGTAATAAACAGTCTAATGCAAATGTCCTTATGATCAAAGAATTTTTTTCTTCCAGGTAGATACCTAGTAATAGGATTGCAGGATCAAATGGGAGGTCTAATTTGAGTTTTTTGAGGATTCTTCATGCTTCCTTTCAAAAAAGTTGTATTAGTTTGCAGTCCTATCAGTGGTGTAAAATTGTTCCCTTCTCTTCATGTCTACACCATCCCCCTCCTTTGAGACTTTGTGATGTGGGCCATTCTCACTTTAGTGAAGTGTTATCTCAGGGTAGTTTTGATTTGTATTTCTCTGATGTAGGGACAATGAGCATTTTTTCATATGTTTGTTAGCCATTCATCTGTCTTCTTTAGAGACGATTATATTTATGTCTCTTGCCCCGTGATATATGGGATTGTTTGGTCTTTTTTTGTTGATTAATTTAAGTTCTCTATAGGTCCTAGTATCAAATTTTTGTCCAATTCATAATATGCAAATATCTTTTCCCATTCTGAAGGTCCTCTGTTAAGTTATTCTTGAAATAAATTTGTTTAACTAGATTTGTTCCAATATAATAGCAGGAAAAAGTGGTAGAATCAAAGATTCCTGATTTAAATGCTTTCTTTCACTATTTTTTATCCATGTGATCGTAGATAAGGTTAAATCTTCTCCAAATCTCTATTCTGCCATCTTTGAGACAAGAATGTTAAAGTGGTAGACTAGAACTACCAAAGTGAAGGCTTGGCACTAGGGTATAAAGCGATATAGTCGAGAAGGCTAAGCTTTCCCCCAACTATGTGGTATTGGTGAAGTCCCTTCCCTTCTTTGGGTTTAAGGTCCCATATGTGTGCAGTGAGGCATTGCACCCAGCTCAGGTAACCTGTAACTCTATGTAGCAGTTTTTATACAAACGATCATAAGCAACAACTAAGACTATTTTTTAAATGTCTTACCCCAAAAATAAGTACGTGAGGTGATGGTTATGTTAATTAGTCTTGATGTAAACATTCCACATTGTATATCAAAGCATCACATTGTACCCCATAAATGTATACATTTATAATTAATAAAAATTAAATTAAAAGGGGGGGAAAGAAAAGGCACATGTCAAAGTAGAAAGGAACCAAGGAGGAGCCTGTGGGCTGAGCACCAAGAAACAAGGTATAGAGACTTCTTAGAGGCTGATAACAAGGTAAATGGCAATACTGGGAAAAATTCTGGACAGTTACAGGGCTGTCTGGAGCACAGGTCATCCCATCCTGACCTTTTTGTCTTTGAAGGTTTCTCCTTAATCACTACAAAATACATGTAGGTCTCTAAGTCAGCCAGTGGTCACTAGAGAGTGGCTGAATGGTAGCAACTTTGGTGTTCACCTTGTTTATCTTCTCTTCATCATCCTATTTGCCACATTTTCCATGGTGAAAGTAGGATTAGGAGTGATAGAGACCTTTTCCTAGCTACTGCTTGAAATACTGAGATTGAATTCTTCTTAGCTCCCTTTATCCTACTTCAATAAGCAGCTGGTATCTCAAAGAAAGGAGACTGCCAAGCCTCTCTTCTCTAGAAAGCCATGTGGTCACACCAGCTTCTTCCTTCACTGCCTGCTCACTGTCCTCTCTTTTTTCCCAGAGTGTATCAGCCAGCCTTAACTAAAGTGGCAAGCATATCCACAGGAACAGTTTTCTGGGTCCTTAGTAACTTTGGGTTTTCCAAAATCATTTTCCACATGACACATCCAGAAAAATATTTACCTCCTTACTGCCCTGGTGAATTTTATCCTCCCTACATTGGGCCATGTTAAACTTTCCTCAGTGACTCTCTATTCTGTCTTCTCTACTTTATGCATACCTCTTATCACACTCCATCCTAATGATCTGTTTAGTAGTCTTCACTTCAACAAACTTCAAGCTCTTTGTTGGCAAGACCTGAGTCTCACCATCCTTGCAGGAGGGTACCTGGTGCAGCACATGACAGAGGGAGAAGGTGCTGGGCTCAGTGACTGGTAGCTGGAGGCATAGTCTGTGAGGCTGACCCACCAGCTGATGGTGAACCCAATCTCCTTGACAGGTGGAGTATTCTTCATCTGCCATCAGCTCCAGTTTTCAAGGTCCGGCCCAATTTGTAAGGAAGCACTTTCCCTTTTGGATGGAAATCCCCACCTGGACCATATTCCATTGCCTTAAATGTAGATAAAACAATTCAGGAGTTGATAAGCTGATTTGGGGGGCATGTGCTCAAACTGAGGCATCTAAAAGCAAATGGAAGATGAGGCAGCTACTATTCCAAACTTCCCTCTCTTTCTCCCAACCCCAAACCCAAACCATATTCAAGCAGCCTGCAGAGAGCATCACTGGAAGAGTCTCTCCTGGTGGGACAGGGAGCTGACTCTCAGGCAAAGAAAGATCAAGCAAGTTTCATGGACAGAGGAAAGGGACATCCCTTTCACACCCTTGTGGTTGGAGAAAATTAAAAATGATTAAATGATTTAACCCCAAAGGTAGCACAAGAGGCTGCACTTGAGCTTAATTAATAACTAAGTCTAAACAAGCATTCACTTAATATCCATTCTGAGTGCTTAGAAATGGAAAGGCCCTTCTAGACCTGCACGTCAAGTGCAATGACACAGAGAAATGCAGGGTACAATGTGAGAGCCCTGGGATGGTCTGGAAAGGAAGGGCTGGGTGCTGGGCTAGCTTTCTTGGAAAGTATAAATGATCATCAGATAAAGAGGGTAGAGTTGGGGAGAAGTGTCCCAGGAGAGAGGCCTGGACAAAGGCCACAAAAGGGACCAGAAGGTGTAGAAAACCAGCAGGGGGATAGTAAATAATTCCATATAGCAAAGAGAGCCAGAAAACAAACACAGAGATGGGAGAAATAAGTGGGAAGTGGGGAGAGCAATCACGGCAGAAAATAAGGGTGGAAATTTAGTCAGGAGGCAAATCCTAAAATGCCTTGGAAGTCGTGACAAGAAACTTCCAGCCCTGAAAGGCACTGGGAAGCCACAGGAAGACTCCTCTGACACAACATCATTTCCCTCGATGACAGAAGAAAGGCGTGTTCATTAGAGTTTCTGCTTTTCCAGTGCGGCCCCAGGAGGGAAGGGGGCAAATGAACCTTTACCCTTCTAAGGCCAGGATGTAATTTCCCAAGGAGCATAGCCAAAGTCATATGAATAGGAAGACTTATGTCAACTAGACAAGCAGTTTACAGAAGGAAATCAGCCATCACAGTTATTGAATTTAATACCAGGGAATTGGGAGAAAATCAGCAAAGGACCAGAATGAATGAAAGCATCTCTCACACCCACCCACCATCCTCTCCATCTGTAGATCCATCAGAAACTGAGTTGCCAAAGGAAAAACTGTGGAGTTTGAAAGACTTTAAGGAGTCACGGTGGGCAGGACCACTTTATCATAAGCTGAGGAAAGCGAGTGGGAAGGGACAGATGGATAAAGTCCTTCAGGAAAGAAAGAAAGTCAGAAAGAAGTAGAGAGAAAGAGTAAGGAAAGAATCTTTGTGGGATATCCTTCCAGGGCCCACGTAGTATGGTATAGATGGTAAATTTAAGTAACTCAAAAACCAACTTTTAGCTATTACTAGAACCCTTTAGTAAATAATTGGTCAAACTTCCCTCAGCATATATTGTGTAATTATGGAAAGTTGGGATGGAAATTATTTAGGATGGTGCAGGGAACTCTGATTTCTAACTGTCATATGTCCATAACCAAGAGGGGGGGGAAACAAGTGAAGAAAACTAATCAGTAGAAACTACCAATTGAAGAGCTAGAAGGCTCATTCTCACTTTCTCTTCTTTGGATCACATTTAGAGATAATCTTTGTGGGGCAAAAAGAATGAGATTAAAGGCAAAAGCCAGCCATAAAGACCCATTGCCATTTACTGGGAGCCTTTCTGTGCCAGCGACTAAGTGCTTTGAGTGCAGGATATCAGGTAATCCCTGCAATAGTCCTAGTCCCCAGCAATCGCTGTCTTTAGCCTCATTTTAGCAATGAGAACAAAGTTAACATTTAACTTGCAATTTAGGTATCCTAAGATCCTTATGTTATCAAATCCATAAAACTTCCAAGTAAAATATTAAAGGAGGATGGGGGGAGGAAACATTCCTTTACAATGAGTGTTTTTAAAACTGTGGGCTCTGCAGTTTAAATATCCCAGGGGTAAGTAAGAAAACCAATTTTGTGGGTTGTCACTATCATTTTTTAAATGGAATGGTATGAAATAAAATGGAATGGAATGGAATGGAATAGGACAGAGCAAGAGCAGAGTGAAATAGAACAGAATGCAAACAGCCCAGTGCCCTGCGGGTGGTAAGGTGAAGTATTTGTTCTATGAGTTGAAAGGTTTTGTGTGTGTTGGGTTACCCTATAAAACTTATATATTTAAATGAGTTATTGTCATTATTTGAAAACCACTGTTTAAATGCATAGCTGCACTTGTTAGAAAATTAGGGAAATCTGTAGAAGACAAACAGAGAAGGAAGAGGAATCTAGAGAAATAGTGATCCTGAAGCCAGCAATCAGGGAAGCTGCAAGTGGTCCTAAGGGGCTTTTCTCCCTCAAGTAATTTAAGTCCCTTTGCTCTTATAGTCCAATAGCAGAAAGGAGACATAGCTTTGAGCTGGAACAAGGTGGAAAGTTATAGTGGTGACCTCTGCAAAGAGCTGGATCTTCTATTTCTACACATTTAGGGGGAGGCTAGGCTAGAAAAAATAAATCTGTGTCCCAAAAGGAGATAACAAAGTAATAAATCAGAGAAAAAGATAGCATCTATTCTGTCTTAAACGTTTGAAATTATCAGTGAGCTTTTCATAAACCTGGAATCTAAATTCATACTACTATTTTGGTGTAGAAAATCTGAAACAGAGAAGTTAATTTAATGTAATTATACTTGATGAGAGATTTTGAGGCATATAAAAACTTTATATATGGAAATGGTGAATCAAAAGTTAGGAAAGACTGAATTAATGTACTGAATCAATTGGTTGTTTCTATAAAATAAATCTGGTTAAACAAAAATAACTACTTGGTATGTGAAAAACAAAACTCCAAAGTAGATAAGGGTATATATAAAGAATATAACAGAACTCCTATGAATCAGAAAGAATAAGTATAGGAAAAACACCTTAATTAAAAAATGGAACAGTATACTTAAAAATTGCTAAGAGAATAGATTTTAAGTGTTCTCACCACAAAAAAAGATAAGTATGTGAGATAATGTATATGTAAATGAATAATGTATACTTAGCCATTTCACAGTGTATACATATATCAAAAAATCATGTTGTACACCATAAGTATGTGGACAGCTTTTATCAGTCTATTAAAAACAAATGAAATATTAAAATGAAAAAAAAACCTCAAATATATAAACCAAGGTAAATTAAAGTTAAGAACAATCACTTTACAGGAAAAAAGAAGTAGAATGATCAATGAATATTTATGCTTTGGTCTTAATTCAAATTTGTTTTAGGGTCTTCTTTAGAAATCTTTGCCCACACCAAGGTTCTGGAGTGTTTCATCAATGTAGTTTCACAGTTTCAAGTTTTACATTTAAATCTTTAACCCATTTCGATTTGTTTTTGTATATGGAAAAAGGTTAGGGTCTAGCTTTATTCTTCTGCATATGGATATTCAGTTCTTCCAGCACCATTTGTTGATAAGACTGGGCTTTCTTCAATGTATGTTCTTGGTACCTTTGTTGAAAATGAGTTGACTATAAAGGTATGAATTTATTTCTGGCTTCTCAGTTCTGTTTTTGTCTCTGTGTCTGCTTTTATGCCAATACCATGCTGTTTTGCTTGCTATACCTTTGTAGTATAATTTGAAGTCAAGTAATATCATGTCTCCAGCTTTGGTGTTGGTTTTTTTTTTTTTTTTTTTTTTTGCTCAAGATTGCTTATCTCTTCTGGGTCTTTGGTGGTTACATATACATTTCAGGATTTTTTTCCTATTTCTGTGAAGAATATTGTTGGTATTCTGGTAGGGATTGAATTAAATCTGTAGCTTGCTTTGGGGAATGTGGTCATTTTAACAATATTGATTCTGCCAATTAATAAGCGTGAAATATCTTTCCATTTTTTGTCTTCTTGTCAATTTCTTGTACCAGTATTGTATAGTTTTCATTGTAGAGATCTTTCATTCTTTGGTTAAGTTTAGTCCTAGGCATTTTATTTTATTTATACCTATTGTATACAAGATCACTTTCTTGTTTTCTTTTTTTTTTTATAATATTCACTGTTGGCATATAGAAATGCTACTGATTTTGTATGTTGACTTTATGTCCTGTAATTTTAATTTGTGAACTTTTTCAGAAATATGGGATCTGAATTCATACTACAATTTTGGTATAGAAAATCTTAAACAGAGAAACTGATTTATAGTAAGTCTACTTGATAAGAGATTTTGATACAAATAGAAAATTACGAGTTCTAAACACTGTATGTGGGAGCTACCAGTGTTGTGAAGGGTCATGGGGAGGGGGATAATGTGGAATGAGTTAATGAGTATAAAAATATTGTTACACACATGGAGTAAGATCTAGTGTTCAGTAGCACAAAAGGATGACTATAGTTAACAATTATTTGTTGTACATTTCACAATTCCTAGAAAAGCGGAATTGGAATGTTTCTAACCCATAGAAATGATAAATGTTTAATGTGATAGCTATCCCAATTACCCTGATTTGATCATCATATATTGTATGCTTGTATAAAAAAATCACAGATACCCCACAAATATGTACAACTACTGTGTATCCACAGAAGAAAGAATTGTTTAAATAAAACCTAAGGTAAATCTAACTCTCCAGATATAACACAAATCCTCTGACTAAAGAACCATGGAGTTTTAGTTTCAAAGACCATGATCTTTTAAACTGCAATTTAAAGTCTATCGGTAATTTTCTGCATACTTGAAAAATTTGGAAGAAAAAGCAAATATTGAATGCCAGATAGATTTTCTATAGGAGGTAAATGTTTGCAGAGCATTGAATCTTTGGGATTTTTTTATTGAAATGTTCTTTAATGAGTTACTTTTATTATCAAATTGCATTCTGGAGGCATACAAATTTAGAGCATTAGGATACAATAACCACTGAATTATATAGGAAGATTTCATGTCCAAGACAGTTTTATGAACATATATCATCAGAATGATTGTTGCAAACTGGTGAACAGAAAAACTGGAGCATTACTTTTTCCTTTAGAAGCAATTCCCGAAGGGCAGTATCTCCTCATCTCTCATTTAAAAGAAAGCATAGCTCTCATTTCTGTGATGCCATCTAACATCGCAGAAGGACACACCGAAGAATACGCTTAGTAGCTGGCAAACAGGCTCAGTGTCTTAAGAAGGAAATCGATTACATTTCAGGATTTCCACGCAGCTGCTGTCCAAACCGCAGCGCACATGATGAGCCCTAGTTAGGCTGAGCTCCTGCTGATATGCCTGGGACACCATCAGGATCTATTTCCAAATATCACAGAAAGGACCATGTGACATGTGGAATCCTCTGTCTTCTGGAGCATGAGATTGAGTGGGGAACCTGTTTTTTATTATGGTTGGGAATAAAAAAAGATATGTTTAACTATTCCATGACTTTAATGGAAGACAGATTTGGTTTGTCTTGGAAGTGAATGCTTGGCATTATAATTACAATTCACTTGCAACGTCAGTGAAGGCACGCAGTGGTCCAAACCACAGAAGCAGAGAAGAAAGGGGACATGCACTGAGATACGTGTGTGCACACATGTACACGCACACATACATCACCCTCTCGTTCATTTGCAACTCATGATGCTGAGGAACAGAGAGGATTTTTTTTTTTCCCAAAAGGCAGCATCCATTCCCTG
Source organism: Galagoides demidoff (assembly GCA_963574575.1). Classification (NCBI taxonomy): domain Eukaryota; kingdom Metazoa; phylum Chordata; class Mammalia; order Primates; family Galagidae; genus Galagoides; species Galagoides demidoff. The sequence continues at coordinate 59,926 of CAUYQV010172829.1, read as the reverse complement.
ATAAACTCATAAATCATTTCATTTCTCTGCTATAAAGCAAAAACCATTTTTAAAACCAGTGCGATTGCTGACTCTCTGTTCATTTGGCAAACGTGTCACATGCTGAAATAAGCCTGCTGTCAAGTGTGACAAGAAGTCCACATTCCCCAATGGGATGTGCTTTGCGGTGTTCATCCAGAGGCAGGCCGTGGTGGAGATGCCCTCTCCAGGCTGCTGCTGCTGGGGGACTGCTGCACTCAGCATTGATGTTGATTCCTTGGGTCCCTGCCAACGTAGCCCTTTTACCACTTTGGAGGGCTTTAAAGTTCCACCCGTGGCTTACAAGTGATAGGATAGTCTGGAAAGACTCCAAATGGGGCAGAAGAAATGAAGCAGATCCCAGCTAATGAGGTTCTGTGTTAATACTGGGGCTTTCACTGCTTTCTCTGAGAAAACATAATCCCAGGCTGAGTGAAATTGCAGGGGGGATCAGGCTATTGGCTGTAAATCATCCAGTGCCCCATGTTTCATCGCGGGGGGCCTTTGTAATCACCATTCTCTCTCCCTGAATTGTACATCCTCCAAGTCTTTGCAGGACTGACTCTTTGCTTCTCATCCTTTATGTTTCAGCTCATTCTATTCTGATAACTCTCCATCGAGCTTAGTGTCATTATTATCACCTTTTAAAAGATAAACACGTTATCTATTATCATCTTTTAAAAGATATCACCTAAGGAGTCTAGAGTTTGTCAACTGGCTGGAAACTGGCAGGGTCAGGATAAAAATCCCATAGGTTACAATTCAGAGACCATATTCTTAAATATCACATTATATTGCTTAGTTCTCTGCTCTAGAAAGGATCTCAGAGTAGTGCGGACGGAAAATATATTGTAAATTCCCACTTTTTCAAAAGAAGTTTTAACTTTACAAAATCCTTTCTATACCTGCTATTGTTGTACCCACTGTAATGAAGGTTTCTAGAGGAAACAAGGCTTGAGTTGAGTTGTGAAGGGAAAAGAAAAGATATTCTCTGCAAAGACGTGCAACACTTTGCAAAATGGAACATGCTGTGAAACAGCAAGAATTGTAGAGAAAGATACTCTGAGGAGTTTACTGTTACTTGAGCATTTATTGTACTGACGAAAGTGGCAGAAACTAAGACTGGGGAATCTGAGCACATGTAAGACGTAAGATGCCAAAATATGTTGCCTCCAACCATGGAGGCAATGTGGAGGGACAGGGGCAGCCATGTGACATGGTCACATTGGCCTTTTAGGAATATAATTGTACCTTTGTGTGGTGGCAGTATAGTACCAAATGAGGTTTATCCAAAGGCAATTATTGCTAATTGAAAACTTTTCCCAATACTCCACTGTGACAACTTGAAATATAGTCAGCATTGGCATTTTTTTTTTTTTGCAGTATTTTTGTCCAGGGCTGGGCTTGAACCCTCCACCTCTGGTATATGGGGCTGGCGTCCTACTCCTTTGAGCCACAGGTGCCACCCAGCATTGGCATTTTTCGACTGTCTCTATGGAGAATGAATTAAAAAAAAAAAACAATATCACTATGTCTGCCATGTGGAAAATGGATTGAAGAGGATAAGGCTAGAGGCAGGAAGACCCAGGGAAAAAATGACCTTTTTGGAATATACTACGATATGGTAATTGAAAATGCTGTGAGTCTGAAGCTAGCCAGTAGACAAGGCAGGGGGTAGGTTGGACTCATGAAGATCTGGAAGGGAAGGTCAGTAAGACTTGGGTTTAGGAGATAGGGAGGGTAAAGGGGAATTTAGATCTACTCCCAGTTTCTGGCTTATGTACTGAGGGTGAATGTTGGTACTACTCTCTGGGAGATGGAATGAAGTTTAGTGAAGAAAAATATAAGATACTTGGGTTTGTACATGATGGACATGATGGGGCAAGTATCTTTATGCCCCTGCACATGAAGTGCTGGATAGAAGACAACACTGAGTAGGTGACGGCAATTCATAAGCATGTAAAAGTTTGCTAAAACCACTGCTTCAGGGAACATGTGCAGAAAGAAGAGAGTTCTGCTTAGACTCTCCGGCACACCAATGTGTATACAGGGTTGTCAAAGCAGGAGGATTGCACGGTAGAAACTTGAACTCTGAATGAAGCAGGGCTCCTGAAAATACTAGGTTCCCCTCTATAGCCTGCAGCTTCCCTTTCTTCTAAGAAACACAAATCACTTTCTCTTTGGGGATGAAAATCTGTAGCCTAAAGAATCTGTAAATATTATCATAAGCCTACCATTTCTTTGCGTATCCATTTTTTCAATGGTTGGAACCTCTTTGCCCTCCAATAATGGAGGGCATAAAAATATTCTGAAAAGTTGAAATTGCTTTTGAAGGAGTAGAAAATTTCAATATGTTTTTCTTAGAGTAACTCACAGGATTGGAGTTTAGTGTAAATGATATGAACATTTTGAATGCAATAACTTTTTATTTTACTTCTTCATTTTTCTTTTTTTTTCTTTTACAAATTCAGTCTGTGTTTCTGTGGCAGTAACTTTCACAAAGTTCTGGCCATTAATTGGGACAATACATTCAATGTTAAGTAGAAAATAGAGTAGGGAAGAAATATTTTTATTTTCACTATTTTTTTTTTGAGACAGAGTCTCACTCTGTCACCCTAGGTAGAATAGTATAGCATTATAGCTTGTAGCAACCTCAAACTCTTGGACTCAAGTGATCCTCTTGCCTCAGCCTCCTGAGTCGTTGAGACTATAGGTGCCCATCGCAACACCTGGCTAATTTTTCTATTTTTGATGGGGTCTGACTTCTGCTCAGGCTGGCCTTGAACTCCTGAGCTTAGGTAATCCACCCACTTTAGCCTCTTAGTGTGCTAAGATTAGAGGCATGAACCACCACGTCTGACCTTTATTTTCACAATTAAATATTCAAAGATTGGGTTTATGTAGTTATTTTCTATCCAGATTTCATTTGCTGCTAGCAAATTTAATGAACACTTAATACATGCTTGCTATCTGTCTGGATCTATGCCAGGCTCTTTGATGTAAGCTTTCCTTTAAGCCTCACAACAGGACCAGAATGATGAATTCAGAATGATTTTGTCCATTTTGCAGATAAAGAAATTGAGGTTCTGAGAGGTAAAGTCATTGATGTTAACTCAGCTAGTTAGAGGAGGGCAAGGATTTGAACATGTGTGCGCACACATATGCATGCACATTTAAAATTTTAAGTCTAGTGGGTTTTTTTATTTTATTTTAATACAACAGCTCTGTTTCTAATTCCAAAATGTGGTTCACATCTTGTTGATTTTTCTAGTGGAATAAATCTTTTCTCTTTAACTCCTGAGTACTCCAATCCCACTGAACAAATACATTTTAAAAAGAGGAATAAGGAAAATGGTGACTTTATAAAATAATCATTCATAAATTGTCTGTATAAATCGTTTTGGTTTATATATTTAAATTTTAAAACAGGTAGTTTTTGGTTACTAGTCTAAGGGAAATGAATAGGTAGTATGTGGAATTTAGTATCAGTGGATTTTCTCATAAACTTCCTTGAAATTTGTGTCCAAATTATCTTTGAGGTTTAAAAACAAGGGGACTGGGCATGTGCAAACTTCAGTGAGAGAGGCCTTTGTGGGTACAGAAATGAGCCTTAGCTTCCACAGGCCTGAGTGGTTTCAGTGTCTAACTAGATCCCCACACTTAGCTCAGGAGAGTACACGTAGTTGTGACTCACTTTTTTGTGACTTTTACTTCATTTTCCTAGGAAACCGAGTAGACATTGGGTCTGTATATGGGAGAGAAGTTCTTGTGTTTTCTAGAAAAATTTCCTAGGACCTAATAGCACATAATCGAAAAACCAAAACAAACAAACAAAGAAACAAATAAAACAGAAGTGAAATTACCCCATGTTCCGAGTACTTCAATAAATTCTACCTGGCTCCAGCTGGGCCTGTGAGCAGAGAAGCAGACAATGGTGTGGACTGAGTCTGGAGGGTGGGAGTGTGGATCCTTGGTTCAACTGTGCTGTCTCCAACACAAGATGGATTCAAGATGACCCTTGAATCCATTTCTGTTGGGCAGTGTTTGCACTGCCTGAGACAATTTGATTGGAACTCGTGTCTGGGGCTGTCCACTTGGTGACATTTTGAGGTTGACCTTCAAAGTTCTGTAGCAAAGAACTGAAGGGTGGGGGTTGGGCACCACAGCTGTTTGTATCTCTTCACAGTCGAGATTTAAACCTAATACTGTAGTTTCTTAGGTTAGGATAGAGGTTGGCTGATATCAAAACAGAGCTAGCTTGCACTATTTCACCAAGTAGGTCCTCAGAGTCTCCAGCTAAAACTGTGAAAGGGACCTTTATAAGGTTGTAGGAGATAAGCCACAATTACAAAGCCTAGTGCTTTGGTAAGGGGCTATCTCTACTACTTGTGAACCCCAGTTCAATCTTACCCTACCAATTCTAATAACCAAACAGTGGGGGAATAAACATGGTGTAAACCCAACAGAAGAACTCTGGCAACATGAATAACCAGAGTAGATCAACACTGCACCGCCCCCCCCCCCCCGCCAGAAATGACAAAGGAGATATAACTGACGATGCCATGCATAGACAAATGACAGCAATTTCAGAAATTGAACTCAGAATATGGATGGCAAATAAGATAAATAGAATGGAAGAAAAGATAGAGTTACAAAGAGTAGTTCTAAAGTTGTCTCAAGAAATTAATGAATTCAAAGCCCAAGTCACCAAAGGTATGGACATAATGAGAAAAGAGATAGCAGAGCTCAAGGAAATGAAAAAGTTAGTTGAGGAGCTCCAAAATACAGTAGAATCCCTCAGTAATAGAGTTGGCCAGGCAGAAGAAAGGATCTCTGAAACTGAAGACAAAACTTTTGAACGTTCCCAAACACTCAAAGAGGCAGGCAAATGGAGAGCAAAAACTGATCATTCCCTGAGAGAGTTGTGGGATCACTCCATAAGATCAAACATTTGTCTTATAGGAATTCCTGAAGGAGAAGAGGATGGTCCTAAACGCACAGATGCTCTACCCCAGGAGATTTTGGAGGAGAATTTCCCAAGCATTGCAAGAGATACATAACTTCAGATAGCAGACAGTTTCAGAACCCCAGGAGACTCAATCCAAGTAAAGAATCTTCTAGACACATTGTGATTAATTTTACCAAAGTTAAGATGAAGGAGAAAATTCTGCAAGCAGGCAGATGTAAGAAAAGCATCACCTACAAAGGGGGAAATATCAGAATGATTGCAGATCTCTCAGCTGAAATGTTCCAAGCCAGAAGAAGATGGTCATTGACCTTTAGTCTCCTGAAACAAAACAACTTCCAGCCCAGGATCCTGTATCCAGCTAAACTGAGTTTCATTTGTGACAGAGAAATCAAATACTCTAATGACATAGACACATTGAAGAAATTTGTCATAACTAAACCAGATCTCCAGGATATTCTCAGATCCATCCTCCACAATGACCAGCACAATGCTCTACCTCCAAAGTAAACTCTCCCAGAAATTTTTGAACAAAACCCAACTTCCACAGTGGTGAAAGGATTAAAAATGTTCATAGGACTTCTGAAAATCATGACACCCAAAACACAACCAGACATATCAATTCTCTCAATTAATGTGAATGGTTTAAATTGTCCCCTAAAGAGGCATAGGCCGGCTGACTGGATACATAAATTCAGACCAGATATATGCTCTATACAAGAATTTTACCTTACCTTAAAGGAGATAAATAGACTCAGGGTAAAGGGATGGACTTGTACATTATAGACAAATGGAAACCAGAAAAAAGCAGGGGTTGCAATTTTGTAGCAGATACAATTGGCTTTAAACCAACAAAGATAAAGAAAGATAGGAAGGTCACTACATATTTGTCAAGGGAAACACCCAAGATAAAAATATGTCGATAATTAACACTTATGCACCCTACCAGAATGCTCCTGAATTCAAAAAGGAGCATATCCATATTCATAATGGATATGAACAACTTGATATCTTCCTGCACTGTAATAGTTGGAGATTTTAACACCCCTTTGACGGTTTTGGATAGAACCTCCAAAAAGAAGCTAAACAAAGAAATATTAGACTTAAACCTGATCCTAGAAGAAATGGACTATACAGACCTCTACAGAACATTTCACCCTAATAAAACTGAATATACATTCTTCTCATCAGCCATGGGTCATCCTCCAAAATAGATCATATCCTAGGACACAAGTCTAACCTCAGCAAATTTAAAAGTGTAGAAGTTATTCCTTGTATCTTCTCGGACCACCATGGAATGAAAGTTAAAATCAACAGCAATGGGAATCTTCATACTCAAACAAAGTCATGGAAGCTAAATAATCTTAGGCTGAATGATAGCTGGGTCAAAGATGAGATTAAGAAAGAAATCACCAAAGTTTGGGGACAAAATGATAATGAAGACACAAATTATCAAAACCTATGGGATACTGCAAACACAGTCCTAAGAAGGAAATTTATAGCATTGGAAGCCTTCATCAAGAAAATAGAAAGAGAGGAGCCAACAACTTAATGGATTATCTAAAGCAACTGGAAAAGGAAGAACATTACAACCCCCAACCCAGCAGAAGAAAAGAAATAACCATAATTAGGGCAGAATTAAATAAAATTGAAAACAAAAGAATCATTCAGAAGATCAACAAAACAAAAAGATGGTTTTTTTGAAAAGATTAACAAAATTGATCAACATTTGGCCAACCTAACCAAAAATAGAAAAGTAAAATCTCTAATATTATCTATCAGAAACAATAAAGGAGAAATAACAACAGATACTTCAGAAATTCAAAAAATCCTCAATAATTACTACAAAAATCTCTATTCCCAGAAATATGAAAATCTGAAGGAAATGGACCAATACCTGGAAGCATGACACCTTCCTAGACTCAACCAGAAAGAATTAGAAATCTTGAATAGACCTATATCAACCACTGAAATAGCGTCAATAATATGAAATCTCCCTAAGAAGAAAAGTCTGGGACCAGATGGCTTCACATTCGAATTCTATCAAACCTTTCAAAAGGAACTAGTACCTATATTATACAACATTTTCCAAAGCATAGAAAAAGAAGGAATACTTCCCAACACATTCTATGAAGCAAATATCACCCAGATCCTCAAACCAGAAAAGGATCCAACAAAGAAAGAAAATTATAGACCAATATCATTAGTGAATATAGATGCAAATATATTCAGTAAGATCTTAAGAAACAGAATTCAACAATGGATAAAAAAAATTATACACCATGATCAAGTTGGTTTTATTCCAGGATTACAGGGTTGGTTCAACATATACAAATCTATATCTGTCTATCTATCCATCTATCCATCTATCTATATATATTACATTGCATCAATAAAAGAAAAAACAAAGACCATATGATCCTCTCAATTGATGCAGAAAAAGCCTTTGATAATATCCAGCATCCTTTCATGATCAGAATTCTTAAGAAAATAGGCATAGAAGGGATATTTCTTAAACTAAGAGAGGCCATCTACAGCAAACCCATAGCCAATATCATATTGAATGGTGTAAAATTGAAAACATTTCCACTCAGATCAGGAACAAGGCAAGGATGTCCACTGTCTCCATTGCTATTCAACATAATAATGGAAGTCTTAGCCATCACAATCAGGCAAGAGAAGGTGATCAAGTGTATCCAAATAGGGTCAGAGGAAATCAAACTCTTACTCTTTGCTGATGATATGATCTTAAACCTGGAAAAATCCCAGGGACTCAACTTCAAAACTCTTGGAAGTGATCAAGGAATACAGCAGTGTCTCAGGATACAAAATCAATACGTACAAGTCAATAGCTTTTATATACGCCAACAATAGTCAAGCTGAAAAAACAATCAGGGACTCTATTCCTTTTACAATAGTGCCAAAGAAAATGAAATATCTGGGAATTTACCTAACAAAGGACATGAAAGATCTCTATAAAGAGAACTATGAAACTCTGAGAAAAGAAATAGGTGAAGATGTTAACAAATGGAAAAATATGCCATGCTCATGGCTGGAAAGAACCAACATAGTTAAAATGTCCATACTACCCAAAGCAATCTACAGATTTAGTGCATGGAGGAAGCCCAAATACCCATTGACCCATGAATGGATTAACAAATTGTGGTCTATGTACACCATGGACCATGCAGCCATTAAAAAAGATGGAGACTTCACATCTTTTATGTGAGAGAGAGCATGCACAAGAAGGATGGAAGTCACAGTCTTTTCTAATTTTGTTTTGGAGTGACTTCCTCTTACTTTTGCTATATTCTTTTCACCAGTTCCAGCCCCCACACAGGGGGAGGAAATCATAAAGTTGTAGATATCAGGAAGCAGGAATCCTTGGGAGTCATTTCAGCAGCTGGTGAAATGTCCACCATGATACCCGTCTGAGCTGGCTGAATGTACCAGCCTCTTTTTACCTTGGTTTCCTCATATTTAAGGTAAGAATGATATCCACATAGCACTGTCATCATGGGAATTAAACACCGTGGACTATGTAAAGCCTCCAGTCTTTAATAGTTGTTTATTGAATTATAACTACAATTGTTGTTGTTGTTGACACCCTAAGTAGCAGAGCCAGAATCCGAAGCCAGATAGAACGTGTGATTTCAATCTGTGCTGTCTTCTCCTGCACAGCATTGCTTTTGGTCTGAGCTAATCCATCCTGAGATGGGCCCTCATTTTCTAAGATAATTTGCTGAAAATATTCCAAGAAGAGTCATTTATTCTTGTGTCAAGTGCAAAGGGAGTGGCAAGGTGGATGTTTTTTTCCTTAACAACTATAAATTAGAAGAAGTCTTCTTATGAGAGGTTTTCTTTGTTCCAGTCTTTAGCTGGTCTCTTAAGACATTTTAATGTTGATAAGGCTCCCAGAGGGACAATATAATTGATACAATACTCTTCCAAAGCTGTTCTAAACACTGCAGTCACCCGAGTATAGCAATATATCTTCCCAGTGTCAGCAGTGCAGAGCACTTACTGAACTCTGACTTGCTTGAATCTCCATGGTTTCTTTGAAGAAGAATCTTAATGGGGAGGCGGACTGTGGAGCCATGGGAGCAAGTCTGATGAATGTGCTGGAAGTGCCGCAGTGGCCTTTAAAATGCCTGCATGTCACTGGGGGAAATAAAAATGCTGTGGAGAATTAACATGATAAGCAAGTGCCCTGGTGAGCCATCTCAGAATCACAGACTTTGGATTTCAGCAAAACCACAGAGCGTGGTGGAAAGACCCTGGGCTTCAGAGTCATCAGCCAGACAAAGCTGAGTTTGAGTCCAAGTTCTGCCTCTTTCTAGTTGGATGGGACCTTGGGAAAATAATTTTCCTTTTCTAAGATGTTCAGCTGCTTGATCTACAAAGCCAGGTAATAATAACTATATCACAGGTTGCACATGTTTCAGGGATCACATCAAACATGCTTAATAAATTTTAGATCTCATCTTTTTCTTGGAGCTTGCATTTCATCCAGCAGTGGCCAATATTTAACAAGCAACTCTCCAAAAGATTACGAGGGGGAGCCCTGATTGGTAGACTTTGCCTGTTTTTATGTTGTAAACACTTCTATCGTGCTGATTTTAAGCTACCAAGGAAGTCGTTGGTTGCTGCTTAAGTCTCTGTTTTTAGCTTTCTCTCCCTTTCATGCTATTTATTCATTTTGTCTATAATCTAATTTTGCAAAATGAAAAAAATTTGTGCTCCCTGTCTCTTACCACCCCCAGCCATAGAATGGAACATGCTGCTTCCAGAGCAGTATTTTTCAACCTTTTTTTATCTCACGGCACACTTGAACCTATAGTGAAACTTCCCTGGCACACTTACACTATGTTGATTTAAAAAAAAAAAGAGTAAAAAAAGAATGTACTTTGCTTTGAACTTCTTTTGAAAATAATTTAATTAATAATTTTTTTTTTTTTTTTTGCAGTTTTTGGCCAGGGCTGGGTTTGAACCCGCCACCTTGGCTTATGGGACCGGCGCCCTACTCCTTTGAGCCACAGGCACCACCCTAATTAATCTTTAAAAATGTTTGTGGCACACTTAAGACCATCTCAGGGCACCCTGGTTGAAAATCACTGCTCTAGAACAAAGCTTAGTTTAGCAGGTGGCTCTTTTGTCCAAAGAAAAAGGCAACCCTTTCCCCCTTCCTCTGGAAGGAAATGGCCTCAAGTCAGAGTATATGGGTTGGCAAGAGAAACTGAGCTAGATCTCAGCATCCATGCACTGTCTCGACTGAACACCCTCGAGGAGGACACAAGCTTTTACCTTCATCAGGCGGCCTTGCTTTTTGTGGCTTCCCATTTCAATGTTCTAGTCCTCCCAAACCTTCTGTGCCTCTGACAGAGTATTCATAACTGCTCATTACTAGGCCATACCTCCCAAGATAAGCAAATAAATTATAATCTTCCATTTGTGGTGCTTTTCTGAAAAACTAGAAGTAGGCACACCTGTCATGGTTTGCTTTCGCTATTTGCTTTTAGGCAGAAACATGTATGCAGAGGTAAGCATGTGTAGGACTTAACATGTTGGAGGGGAGAAATCAGAAAGAATGTGTGAAATTCTCCTGATCATTAAAACACTTTCCCAGGAGTCTGCTGTTGGCCTAATCACTGAGATTCCTTCTAGTAACATAGAGAATGCTCACATCTGTACCCTACAAGACAGATTACGAACCATTTTTAAGGACATTATGTCATTTGGAACACACCTTGTGAAGTCAGTAGTATAATTATTGGATTTGACAGATGAAGAAACTGAGGCTTAGAGAAGTTAACATCATAGAATGTATCACTGGGCCTCAAATCAGGGTCTTCCAGCCATAGGTTTTTGGCTTTTCTGACTGCATTATCTTTGTTCCTCATTATTAACCATCCTTCTAGGCTGTGTTCCCTGACTTGGGTTCCTTATGGAAGCCATGGAATATGAAGATAATTTGAGTGGCTGTTATCTCAATTCCTCCAGAGTTGAACCTAGCAAATTTCAGATACACTGGGTTGATGTTCCCTCAGTACAAACAATGGATGCCTTAGGGCAGTTGGGCTTAATTCTCTTGCTGAATCCTAGTTGAGGAAAGCTGTATAATCTATGACTAGATATTTCATGACCTCATACCACAACAAAATCTAGGGTGACCTGTTCAGGCCTGTACTCAAAGACATGTTCCTTCCAACTTATCCACTGCTACCTTTCTAGTCTTATAAGCCAACATCCAACTCTCTTTCAGGACAAATGAGAGGAGCTAAGTTGTGCTCTTGGAAAATATTCTGAGTTATATAGGTCATTCATTCTGAAATATCTGATTTTGAAACAAAATTCATGGCATTTTCTTAGTTATTGTGTTAAGACATTTATATTCCACATTTTGAAAGATTCACATGTACCCTTGTAAGATGGACCATAGGTGTGGCCCCACTAATCACCCTCCCTCCACCCATCCTCCCTCTCCCCCTTCCCCATATTCTTGGTCTATAATTGGGCTACAGCTTTCATATGAAAACTATAAATTAGTTTCATAGTAGGGCTGAGTATATTGGATACTTTTTCTTCCATTCTCAAGATACTTTGCTAAGAATGATATGTTTCAGCTCCATCTGTGTAAACATGGAGGTAAAGTCTCCATCTTTCTTTAAGGCTTCATAATATTCTATGGTATACATATACCACAATTTATTGGTCCATTCATGGATCAATGGGCACTTGGGTTCTTCCATGACTTAGCAGTTATGAATTGGGCTGCATTAAACATTCTGGTACAAATATCTTTGTTGTAATGTGATTTTTTGGTCTTCTAGATATATACCTACTAGAGGAATTGTAAGATCAAATGGCAGATCTATTTTTAGTTCTCTAAGTGTTCTCCAGATGTCTTTCCAAAAGGGACGTATTAGTTTGCAATCCCACCAGCAGTGTAGAAGTGTTCACTTTTCTCCACATCCACACCAGCATCTCTGGTTTTGGGATTTTGTGATGTGAGCTAATCTTACTGGAGTTAGGTGATATCTCAAAGTGGTTTTGATTTGCATTTCTCTGATGGTTAATGATGATGAACATTTTTTCATATGTCTGTAGGCCAAAAGTGTAGCAAGGGAGGGCAGAGCAGAAGCCTCTCGGGCCAGATTAGGGGGAATGCATTGCCTGCTCAGGGGTGAGAGAGAAATTTAGGGGTAACTGAAATGCACTGTATCTTGATTTTGTTAGTGGCTATGTGACTTTATGCATCTGTCAAAACTCATTGGTTTGTACATTTAAAAACAATGAGTTTTACTGTGTAGAAATTACTGAAAGCTAATTTTTTTTTTAAAGAAAAAAGACCATTAGATAGATCCTCTAATAAGAGATTAAACAAAGAAATTTTGGGCTGAAACTTCACCATACAACAATTGAATTTAATAAACATCTACAGAACATTTCATCTTATCATCCTTAATCATCAGAGAAAGGCAAACCAAAATCACCTTGAGATATCATCTAACTCCAGTAAGATTAGCCCACATCACAAAATTCCAAAACTATAGATGTTGGCATGGATGTGGAGAAAAAGGAACACTTCTGCACTGCTGATAGGATGTTGGCATGGATGTGGAGAAAAAGGAACACTTCTGCACTGCTGATAGGAATGCAAACTAATACGTCCCTTTTGGAAAGAAATTTGGAGATCCCTTAGGGATCTAAAAATAGACCTGCCTTTTGATCCTGCAATTCCTCTACTAGGTATACATCCAAAAGACCAAAAATCATTTTATAACAAAGATATTTGCACCAGAATGTTTACTGCAGCCTAATTCATAATTGCTAAGTCATGGAAGAAGCCCAAGTGCCCAATGACCCATGAATGGATTAATAAATTGTGGTATATGTATACCACAGAATATTATACAGCCTTAAAAAGGATGGAGACTTTACCTCTTTTGTGTTTACATGGATGGAACTGGAACATATTCTTCGTAGTAAAGTATCTTAAGAATGGAAGAAAAAGTATCCAATGGACTCAGCTCTACTATGAAACCAATATGTAATAACTCACACTTCCATATGAAAGCTATAACCCAACTACAGCCCAAGATGAAAGGGAAAGAGGAGGGGGAGGGGAGGGAAGGAGAGAAAATGAGTAGAGGGAGGGTAACTGGTTGGACCACACCTATGGTGCATTTTACAAGGGTACACGTCAAATCTACTAAGTGTAGAGTATAAATGTCTTAACACAATAATTAGGAAAGCGCAGTGAAGGCTAATATGAACCAGTTTGTTGTAAGTATTTCAAATTGTATATAAAACAAGCACACTGTACCCCATAAATGCATTATTGTACACAGCTATGATCTAATTTAAAAAAAAAAAAAGAAGAAGAACATTGGAGTCCCTATATGGAGGGAACAGGATGGGACTTGGGTGTAGTCATAAAAGGAAACAAGTAAGTAAACTAAAGGAGAGAGGCATTAAATTAATGAAAAATAAAACAAAAGCTATGAGAGGCGTACTTTGTCTTAATTTTTACTTTAATAGAAATGTCTGTGGTGTTTCCATATTAAACATGCTGATAAGTTTTTTGGTTATAATTTGATATATTTATTTTCTTTTGGTTGATCTCTTTTTTATTCACAAACCCCAATGAAATATCAGTTATTCATCTTATAGTTGTACCATTTTTTCATTCTTCATTCTTTTCTTACCTGCTCGTTTTTTTCTCCTGCCTTTCACATCACAGCCTGAAATTTACCCAACATCAATTTTGTACTTTTCTGTTTCTAAGTAAATTATAAGTCTTTTATTGCATTTTAGTCTCCTTCTAGAATTTTCTTATTTTATCCATCTCCCGTTTAGACATGCCTGACTCTAAACCTATATCTGAGAAAGCAATTACGTAGGGGCAATTTCTGCAGGTGACTATGTTTTCCAAATTTGGAGAAATATATGTGACTGTTTTATTATTAATATTATCATTTATGTTTTACTTTGTAGCCCGAATTTCCCCAGAATTTTATTTAGAGTACAGTGTAGATACGGTTTCTTTTTTATATACAATATATATGTATTTTTCCAAACATACATCCTTTCTTTGCGTACACAGTGCCAAATTATTCATGATTATCACTACAATTTTTATTTCACTAGTACAGTCCTGATTTCTAGTCACTGAATCCTGCATATTGTGCAATAGATGACTTTTGCTTCCCATTTATCCTTGAACACAGGAGAGTGAGTGGGTTGCTTCCCCTCACTGTTCACCTGGTAGCTGACATGTTTATTCCTGGTAGATTGACAAATCGGCCAGAGGGCAGACGGAGGAAAGCTGAAGCCCGTACCCATCTCACCTTGGCTTGCCCTCTGTTTCTTTAAACCATTGCTCCAAGGGTCACCTTGTTTGCACCTGGTTTCCCATTTGGTCTTATTTTATGTCCAGGTATAAAATATGGCTGTGGGTATAAACACAGATCTTCCTGAATAGAGTGTAAAAAAGGTAGCCCTTTGCTAATTTCTGGTAAAGCTGAATCAAAACTATGATAATTAGCATGGAAGTGTCTGCGTGCAAAGCTTCCTGTGTATCCTGGGTCCCTCTCTTCCCTTTCTCAATTCTGGGGGCTTGCATGGGCCCATTTATTTGCTTTCTCAGATGTGGGGCTGACAAGTTAGTTGTTGCCCACTTCCTTTCAATTTTTGCTCCCATCTAGCAGAGCTCTGGGACATGAGGAAGGGGTTGTTGTCCAGGAGGCAGCAAAAAATGTAGCCTTTTCCTAATTTTTTAAAAAAGTGATCTGTGCTGAGAGATGCAAGAAGGGAGGTTACATCCTCTTCTCAGCTCGCCATCTTATTCGGATATCTTTGATATTCAATGCACTAAGGAAATATAGACAGAGGAGTGTGCATTTCTACCTGCCACTGCAAAATATTTATTGGGGATCAAGGAAAGCCTTTAGGGCTTTTTGAACTCCTCTCTCTAGATGCCTTTCAAGTTCACAGGCCCCTAAGATTTGTCCAAAAATCAATGGAGGAGCCCGTTTAAATGTTGGCTCTTTTATAGCTGAATTCCTTTATTCAATATATTAGGGTAGGAAAAACCAAAAAGCAGTCAGAATGCTTATTATGATTGTTTTAAGAGGTTTTTGTAGTTGTCTTATACCACTTCAGTTGGAGTCAAACCTTGTTCCCTTTCTTGTAATGGAATGAAGGGAATAGGAAGGTGTACCAGGGAGGGTGTGCCATACGACCTATCCTCCAAGCAATCTAAATGTCCTTATAGACCTACAAAACCATCTGCCTATAATACATAAGATGTAGTAAGAGTTTTTCAAGCCATCAGATTCCATGTGCACAAATCGCTTAGGATGAGAGAGTGTTTCAATGGAGTATTTCCTACATAAAGTACTATCACGATCCCATTCATTGTGTTTTGAGAAAAATCACCTCTATTCCTGAACACAACTGATTGGAAAGCTCACTGGGCTGGAGAGTAGGTACCTGTTTCTGAGATGTCTTGGTGGGCTCTCTGACCACTGGAGATATTTTATGCTGAGTGGCAGCAAACTGAGCTAATTGAATCTTCTTTGTGGGAAAAGAGTTGTGAATGTTAGGTTAATCAGGTAAAGGACAGTTGCTTCAGTTCATAAACCCCACTTTCCACCTTATATGCAGAAGTATTGAGTATGGGGTTCCCATAACTACAGCTCATGACATAGTTCCCAGTATGTGTCTTTTCTTTGTGCTGTCACCATGTGTACGTAACTATTGTTAAGTAGGGGCTAAAGAAGGAAAGCTTCCCAAGTCCTTCAAATAGTGTTGGTCTTGAAAAGAGCAGTCCAGCGTAAACTCTTTGCTTTTTTGGGAACAGAAGTTTGAATAAGGGTCTGCACACCCCCCTTAGAATCCCCTCAAAGAACCTTAACTCATAAAAGAGATACAAATTAGTATAAAACTGAGACACATGGGCCCTATGATTAGTTTTACAGGGTTAACCCTCAGAGTGTCCTGAAACCTGTGTCCAGTTCAAAGACAGGAAGCTGGATGAGATTTCTATTGACAGTATCAAGTTGGTGCGAGGTGCCTTATTATGCATGTATGCATGTAAGCACTGGAAGATCATTTTATGACCAACATTTGGGTTAAATTTGTAAACATTATTTTTATCTGACATTATTTCTCTATAAAAAGAAAGGGTAATAACAGTAACATTTTCTGCCCTGTCATTCGGCCTGCACCAGTGGGAAAGACATTGGGGGAATAAGAGAGAGGACATGACATTGAGATGCTATCTCTCCTTATTTCTTCCCGTTTTGCTGGTACAGGGAAAAGATATTGACATGACACAGAAAGCCTTGCCTCAGGGAGTCCAGTGAGTGAAAGTTGATGGATGTTCACCCTAAATCCCTTTCTTTAAGGGATGTTATCATGTCACATTTCTGAAAATACAGAGTGCACCCTGGATAATATTTTCACATATGTTGATACATGCAGCTGCCAAGAAAAGCATGCTTTTAAAAAAATCCAAGGGATTTTTTTTGAGGGCTGAGGATCTCTTTGAACAGAATTTGTGTTTCCATAGTCTTTCTTGGCTATCTCAGTGATGTTACTATGCATAAGGTTTACCTATTTCTTTCACTGTTTACCCTGACCTTAACCTTGCCCAGAAAGAAATGGCTGAGAATAATTAAAGCTTGAACCTTGAGTTCCTAATGACATCTGATTGTGGAGATAACAAACTTGCCTTATTTGGAGAAAAGCACACACATAAATACACCCCAAACCAAACCTAAAGATAACTTTTAAAATGTGAAGCTAAATTTTCTATAATCTATCTATAATAAAATACCATATCTTAATTTTTATTTCCTAGTCTCTATATTTAACATCAATCCAGCCATTTTTAAAATTTTACTTTCCAGATGTCATTAAGGAAACTGAACCAATTTGTCCAAGTCATGGTTACCATTTTTTTATGTCTCCAAAGTAATTAATGGAAAGGGAATTCTACATTTTACTTAATTATTTTCCCTACCCCAGTTTTGCTTAACAAGGTTGTTTCCAATATAACCAGTCACAGATTAAACTGCCATGATTATCTTTATCCCTCACCCTTTGTTTTAATGTTGTTTTAATATCGTTACTGTTGATTGAATCAATTTCCTAAATGGACACCATAACAACACTTTCTTAGGACAAAATTTAAGAATCTTGAAAATTGGTTAAAATTTTTATCACTTTTACCAAATTATTTTCCTAAGGAGTTTTGCCAAGTTACCATGGTTACCATTGCCAGCATCCTTAATTTAAAATAGCAGGAAATATTTATTAGGCATTAGACCATTTGTAATAGTTTCAAAGACACATTGGGTAGGTATGAAAATTCGGGGTCAGAAGATGGAAACAAGTGCCCTGGTCATTCCAATGCAGCGACAATGGGTGACACTGCCCAACACTATTTGAATAAGAATGGGTGACAATGGGTGACCAACACTTGCTAACCAGTTGCTTTTCTCTTTGAGTTGTCTCCTAAGAGTAAAAATATAGCCCATCATTATCAGAGTTTAGGATTATATCTTCGTTCTCATGGGTTGATTTTATGTCTAACTCCAATTTATTTTTCTTTAACCCCAATTTCTCCTTTTATTTTTTAAAACCCATCTTCCCCCAATTATTGATTGACATAAGACCATATTTTGAACTAGACTGAAATAAGAATAATAATCAAAGAATCCGACCAGGAAAAGACTCTGCTGTAGCACATGTTCATCGAATAATTGTTGAGTAAATAGATGAGTAAAAGATTTTTGAACATCAAATGAGCATTTGTTTTTATTCATATTTGTTTTTGCCAGATAAAGCTTGGTGACATAAATCCTGGCCTGCTAATTTAGGTTCTTACTAATTTGAATCTGTGTTGTCAGGCTACTTCAGAGTTTAAAAAGTAATTTCCCTTCCATTACCTTATTTGATCCTCACAAGGATCTTAGGATTTGAAAAGACTGACACCACTTTCTCCATTTCACTGAAAAATGAACAAAGGCCAAGATAGAAAAGAAAGGCTTTGAGGCCCTGCTGTATACAGATCAGGTCCCACACTCCGAGCTTTACCTGTGTTAATTTCTGGCAGGCATTGTTATCCTGATTTTACCAAAAGGAAAACAAACTTTTAGGGGAATTAAGCATCTTGCCCAGGAGCAAGGAGGCATCCAAGCTCAGCCCCCAAATCCCTCCAGTCACCATTTGTCAGATCTACAATTGCTCCTCTTTTACAGAGGAGGAGGCTGAAACCCAGAAAGCAACATCACTTTCCTAAGCTCTCCTGGTTCATACATGGAGCTGCCTGAATGGACACCCCATAGATGGAGCCGCCGGAATGGACACCACAATCGTTGTCAAAGTATCTGTCCTCTGCTGGCTACTTCAGTGAAAATATAGGATCTGTATATCTGAAGTCACCTTTGGGGTCATCTGGTATAACAACAAGAACAAACAGAACAGCTAACATATTGAGTACATATGTGTGAGGTATCACGCTATGTATTCTATGTACATACACGTGTGCAAACACAGAGTTCTCACAGCAGCCCTGTGAGGAAGTTGCTATGATGAACCTCCCGTCCCCATTTTATAGATGATAAAATGAGACCCAGAAATGCCGAGGAAACGGGCAATGACCACAACGTTAGCAAAAGTGGAGCAAATCTTGTTTTAAAACAGACAGGCTTGGTGCCTGTGGCTCAAGCGGCTAAGGCGCCAGCCACATACACCTGAGCTGGCAGGTTTGAATCCAGCCTGGGCCACCAAACAACAATGATGGCTGCAACCAAAAAATAGCCAGGCGTTGTGGCGGGTGACTGTAGTCCCAGCTACTTGGGAGGGAGAGGCAGGAGACTTCCTTAAGCCCAGGAGTTGGAGGTTGTTGTGAGCTGTGATGCCACAGCACTCTACCCGGGGCGACAGCTTGAGGCTCTGTCTCAATAAAAAAAAAATAAAACAGACAAAAAGTGTACTGTTCCAGGAAACACAGCAAAGCAGGAAAACCCTAACGATAAGCAAACAGATTACTCTAAGAGTTTAGAGGGTTGGTGCTTTTAGGCATCCTGATTAGGAAGGGGGCCTTCTGAGGTGCTGGTGCTGGTCTCTGAGGACCTGGCTAGTGTTTATTCATTCGACAACACTTTAAAATGCTGTGTCTAAGGCTTAACCCTCTTTATGTACGCATATATGCCATTTCAAAGTTTAAAAAATCCTTAAAAACAAAAAAAGAATAATGTTTAGGAGACGAAAGTAAACCACTGTGTGACCACTGCTCAACTCTCCTCTAGAAAACATCTCAGTGTATTTCCTTGCAGTCAAGAAAATGCACCTCTCCCCCCTCATCTGCTTCCCTGGTGGCTTCTGTAAAGTACAACAGCACGGCACGGGTGAGAGAGAGAGGAGAGAGGATGGCTTTTGTTGGGTCGCCTTTCAGAGTTCCCCCACCCCCATACTTGAATGAGCTGCATGGAATAAACAGCGAGTTGATGGAGCAGTATGTGTCTAATTAAGCTATGGCTTCTCTGATGCATTTCAGGTTCCCAACATTTTCCAAGTTAAAGCAGAGGAAATGTTGGATTGGCCATGCACAGCTCTACTCTGGTGAGACCTCATTTTGCGAGATGGTAAACAAACTGCCAGGCTGTGGATTTTACTAGATGCGGTAAGGAGTGGCGGGAATACTGAGCAGTGCCAAAGGGATCCCTGCTCGTGCCTGTCAGCCTGGCTTGGCCCTGCGAGGAAGGCGAGGGCCTCATTTCCTCTGTGTTATATAAGCCAAGAAACTGATGTGTGGTGCCTGGCTGTGCTGCACACGGCCCTCAGCTGTCTCCTTGCCTACCCTTCCGAGACATCTAGCTGCTCCCTGGAACAATTCCCCAGATGGGCACGTGGTATGCATGCTATATGCTCCTTCACTGACCCTCACATACATCACAAAACAGTTTTGTTTTATTTGGATTGCAACATTGCCTAAATATTTGCCCTATATTTCTAAGACCATGGAAACTGGATCAAGCTAAACATGAAGCAAACCAGGCCTCCCTAATTCATCCAGGCCACTCATTCACGTCCTCCCATTCACTCTGATCTGGGGCTCCTTGTGGGTCCTTCCCATGATGACTAAGACTGTGGCTCAGAACATCAATATCTTCCAGGTCTTATGTCTCTTCAAAGTCCTTGTACAAAGAAAGGCAGGGCACCTTTCCACACTGTAAGGAGATGAACACGTGGCCTGATACATCTGTCTCCCACACTATCTGATTTGCTCATTTGAATCAGACAATGACTTCAAAAGAGCAAAGACATTTATGTGCCTGATCACACTCCCCCAAGACCACGGTAAGTGAGCAGCCACTAAGTGCCAACCCCTGGGTTATGCACTAAAGCTCAGAGGAAAATTAAGTTTCACAATCGACATGGAAGCAAATATACCTCAACCAAGCAAGCAGGATGCAATGTCGGGGGTGTCTGGGCATTGAGAAGGAATTATTAACAAGCAATACTGGAAGGAAAAAACACAGGGAACACTTCACGGAGACTCATATATGTCTATGAAGGAGGGAAGATTCATTATAGCACTAACAGAGCAATTGGAAAAAGGCAAAAGTAAACCATCCCTGGGAAAAGGGAGGGACCTAACTTTGAAATTATGAAATATGGTAAAAGACATTCCTAGTTAAGAAATAAAGAGCAGTAGGTAGCTAAGAGCTCAATTCCATTATCCATCAAGGTGATTTAAAAAAAAACCCCAAAACTACAAAGGAAGATAGAAACAATGACAACAAAAACCCCAAGTCTTTAAAATGGAAGTACAGTCTAGTAAATATTTCACTACGATGGGCCCAGCTTTGTATTCTAAGGACGTAATATACTTCACTAAATGAATATTAATGGAGTGAATGAATCCTTAATTTATTATGTGACCTGAAAATGCATATATACACATGTGTAGAAAGTACGTGGGGGCAGGCATCATGCATATAATATGTGGAAATGAGCAGACACGCTTGCAGGGAGGGCTGGCTCTAATTGGCCCAGCAGTTGGAAGTACAGTATTCATAATGGCTTGGTTTCAGCACTGATCTTTGTGTAACCTGCAGGGTGTACTTGACCTGCCCCAGCCACCTGTAGTACACTTTCTTCGATCCTTACTTGCAAAGGAGATTGAGTGAGAGGGAAGAGACACATTGATGAGTTTTTCCCCACTTTCTTTGACAATGGCCAGTTGCATTAAAAATGGTCCCAGAGTGCGTAAGAGAGGAGCACTCAAGGAGCAAATCCAGTTCAGAAGCTCAATTTACAAGTCTTCTGTCAATGGCCCTTTCCTGTCATTCTTTGCCTGTCCCAGCCAGGCTTCACTGTGTTTCTCCAGAGTCCTGGCTGTAGATGGTTTTGTGACAGGGTTGGAGGTAACTCTTGACACGTCATGCTGTATTCACAGAGGATGATCTCCTGTTCTTTGCAGTGGCCTTTCATCACAGATTTACCCTGTGCCTGGCCTCCCAGGACCGCACACTAGCTCTCCCAGGCTGGCTGCCCTGACTGGGATCAGCTAAGTCTCTCCCACTGAGCTTCATCTCTCACAGGGGACTGTATACCTCTGTTCATCCTCCCAGACAACCAAAATTCCCCTGTGTCTGTCCTCAGGGGCCCTGAGTGAGCAGCTCATCACTGGGCACGTGGAACCCTGAGCCTCTCACATCAGCATCAAAGCAACATGTGGGGCAGAATGAGTCAGTGGTAAGGATACATCTTTTGATGGTAGGAGATGAAAATGCATTTTCCTGGGCATCCCCTCTAGGGCATCATTGTTGCTGTCAGTGGTTGCTCTGGATCTGGGGTTGGTGGGGGGGGAGAACTCAGGGAGACGCTGTTTAGAAGGCTGCAAGGAATCAACTAGGAGCGTGATCATAAAGGTGCTAGGTGAGTCTGGAAGATGCAGATTAAAAGATGGAATCAGCTGTTCCCTGGTTGGTTTGGGGAAAGGGATGCTTGACACCCTCTGCTGCTTTCTGTCCAAGCTGATGCCATCCTCTCCAGCCACATGATAGAGTCTGGCACTGCTGTAAATGGGATAGGCTTTGGCTTCAAGGCCATGTTCTTATACTGGCTAATGGTGTGCTAATGGGCAAGTTACTCCCTATCGCTGGACCTCAATCCCTATCTATAAAATGGCTGGGGTGTGATATGCATGGGTCCTTCCAGCTGTTACAGCCTGTTAAATTTCAATGGGTTCTTAAAATTGTATTCATTTGGAAGAAAAATTCTCAAAAGGAACTCGAAAGGAAAGATCGTTTCTTTTCTTCGAAACTAGAAGAAAACAAAGCTTCAGCGCTTTTAGTCAGAGAAAATAAAAATCCAGATGCAAATTCCAACAGTGTCTTTATTATCCAGTGACTTCCTGTAGGATCTTTTTTCAATAAAATGCAAATTGACTGAGCAACAAAAGTTCTGCATGAAAGGCTCGCCCTGTTCAATGTTCCAACTTCTTAATAACGTCTCTTCTCAAAAGATTTTATATTTTCAAGTTATCACTTCCTTACCCTTTCTCAAAAGAAACTAAAACTCAGAAACACAAATGTCACAGTTCGTGTACATGAAGCAGGGGCCACTTCATTTCCTTTCGATGTCTAGGAGGGGTATTTTCATGATTAATTCCTCTGGAAGTCTCATTTCATTGATTCATGTGTTTGCATTCTTCCCTCTCTGCGGACAGATACCAATTCTCATGGCTCGATCCATCAGCTATTTCCAGAACCAAACTCCTACCTGATTATTGGGCATTGCCTCTCAGACATCCTAAAGACTCAGCAGGAGACCCACTCAACTCCTGCACCCTACCCTGCTCCCCCACCCTTCAGTTTTTATTGCCAGTTAATAATTATACCTTATATCTTAAAAGAACTTTACATTTGAGAAAAGATTTTCATATGCAGTTTTCATCTGATTTTCGTTTTAAATTATCCTCACTTATCAGATGAAACAGTTGAGGCTCAGAGTGGTTGAATGTCCTGTCACTACGCAGCTGAGGACAGACTGCTTCCAGAACATACCAGCTGCTTTGCCTGCTCCCTTGCCTGTTAAAAATCTCTTGCTGCCTTCCCATCACCTGTAGAATAAAGTCTAATCCCTTAACCTAGTTTCCAAGGATCCCATCAGACCCCAAATATCTTTCCAGACATCTTTTATTCTGCCTACTGACAACTTCAAACAAGTTCCCATGTCCGGTCGGGCTGATTGCTTTTTCCCTTTTCCCAGGCACATTCTGTTCCTTCCTGTACAACGCTGCCTACTGAATCCTATTCATCCTTTCAAAATGTTTAAGTCCTGGGCCATAGTCCTTTATCTAATACCCTGTGGCCAGAGGCATTTTGGAGTCCAGAACCTTATAAGTTTTAAGCAAGGTGCCAGGACTCATATACCGTATATTACGACATATAGCCACTGTAGTCTAGGGAAGCACCTCGTGATCACATGCACTAATGTTTTGCAGCAAAACATACGAATACTTACCCTAACTGGAATAACTAAGACACTAAGTGGGTCAAGTGAGGTTTTACCACATAGTGAGTGGAGAACAAACCTTTGGTTTGCAGAGCTGTGGGATCTGGAATTCCTCCTAAGTGACTACAGAAGGGCACCGTGTGCGTCTGGAAACTTCCCCACTTGGCCTCCTCTTGCCTCGCTGCTCTCTCCTTCCTTGCCCCTGGGAATTTTATTCCACATGTTCATTGATTCAATTACTTATTCTATAAATATGGATGGTGTGTTGTGTTAGATTCCAAGGATACTGTGATAACCCAGATAAATGAGACTGCTTCCTGTAGTTTCTGATCTAGTGGTGACAACTGAGCCACAAAAAGGCCACGGCAGTCAGGTGGGCTGAGATGCAGGATGGAGCTGGAGGTGAGTCCCAGGAGCTTTGGAGCAAAGAGGAGGTAAAAGCTCAGCCTTGGGTAGAAGGTGAAATGAAGAAACAGTTAAGACTTTCTAGAAGTGAAGTCTCTTGGGCTGAGCCTTGAACAAGGAATAGGAGTTAGCCAGGCTGGGACCTGGACACTGGGGTTGAAGGCAGAGAGCAGCAAGTTGGTGAAGTGATGGGCAGCGGCTGGCGTTTGGGTTTCAGAAGATTGAAGGAAACAGAGGGAGAGTGAGAGCTGGGCGTGGAACTTGAAACACCTTATGTGAGTCTGCCAGGCAGATCTTGTACTTATCAACAGGAGAGAGGGACATTGAAAAGGGAAGCATTTAGGCTTCTGGCACCCTCAGTACGCGTCTCAGATTGCCTTGTTTTCAATTTAATTTTAAAAATGAATGATCTTTCAGATAGGGATCAAATCTTGATTTAGTCCTTCAAGAAATTTTATTGAACATCTATCATGGACCCAGGACCATTCTAAGTCCTAAAGACACTGCTATGAGGGAGTCCAGCCAAATGCTCCTTCTCATGGAAATATCTACTCAATATTTGGAGGGACGGAGTCAAACAATAAAAGGTTAACAAAGGATGAAGCTAATTTCAAACAGTGAGAGGTAGGTGTTCTGAAGGAAATGAGGTGGTGTGGAGAGAGAGAGTGGAGAGAAGGGGGTGCTCTCAGAGGAAGTGGTTCTGGCTGGGGTGTGCATGATGGAAGTCAGTCGCACAAGATCTGGGGGAAGAATATTCTAGGGAGAAGAACTAGAGATTGCAGAATTGCCGGGTGAGAACTGCCTTGGATGATGAAGGCAGAGAGAGACATAACCTGTGCATTTAAAGCACAGAGAGCTCCTGGGGTTAGTGGGGTATCAGGAGCGGGACAGGTAGGCAGTAGCTGGTCACCTAAAACTTTCTTGCTCATGGTAAAGAATTTTAATTTTGTTCTAAGTATCTTGGGGTGTCATTGGAAGGTATCAAATAATTGAGTGTGTTTGTGGTTTAATTTCTACAAAGTTGACTTGGCCATTATGCAGAAAATGATTGAAAATGACAACAACGGAATTCGGAGATACTGAAGTCTACCGCAAAGATCCACGTAAATGGTAATTGATCAGGATTGGAGCTGTAAAATAGAAAGAAAGTTAGAGATCATTGCTCTATTTTGGACTTGTTTATGGAGTGTGTGTGTGTGTAGAGAGAGAGAGAGAGAGAGAGAGAGAGAAATAAAGACTAATGCCAGAAATCAAAGGAATTGTGGTCATCTAAAGGCTTGGCATGTAAGTAGCTCTAAATAAGTGTTTGATGCATTGAAAGCATGTGTTTCTCTTTATTTAAAAATTATCATCCTTTAAATAATGACTTAATAACTGCACAGCCAATGCATCATGTGTGCTTAATGAAAGTGCTCTGAGAGGTCTTTCAACAAAATTGCATTTAGAAGTAAATATTTACTTGAATACAACTCATTTGTGAAATTAAGTCATCTTCATGAGACACACTCAATTATTTTTGTAACTGGCGAGCAGCATAATATCTATGGAATTATACCTCCTAAGCCTTTTTAACTTATTATCTTACTCAGAAAAGATAAACATAGTCTTTTTAAAAAGTGCAGTTATAAGCCAAACAAACTTCTTAGCACCTCAACCATATCTAGCAAGTATAAGTGTCATGCCTGACTAGGTATAAACAGAAATCTCTGAAAAGCCAGAAGCCATGACTTTCTTGGGGCCCTTTGAGGGGAGGGGTTCTGGAGTCAAATGCAATGGTATATCTGGTCTGCAGTGTCTGTGTGGAGCACTTTCCGGATCCGCTAAGGACCCAAAACGAATAAGAAATGGTCTCTGCTGTAAGCAGGGGAGCTCCTGGGTTAGCAGAGGAAGAGGGACATGTGACCAGCCCACTGACAATGGGGTATACTATGTGCAGATAGATGCAGACTTGGGGTGCTACTGTGAGAGCCTGGCAGGGGCAACCACCTTCAAGAGCAGTGGGTGAGGGGTCACAACAAGAAGGATTCTTTGGGAGGCGTGATCGGAGTTTGGAAGGGTGAGCAGGAATGATCCAAGTGAAGAGAGGGGGAGACAGAGAGAAACCTGGGCACATGTTTCGGGGTAGTGGTGGTGAGAAAGAGCCTAGGGAAGGACTTGTGCATCCCTCCCTGTGTGACTGGAGCATAAGGTGGAATGGAGTGGAGGAGAACCATAGCAGCAGGTCCCGTGGGAGCCCAAGGGGTAACCAGGAGCAGAGGGTCTTGCCAGCCAAGCTGAGGACTTTATTCTGAGGACCAAAGGGCACCTCCAGAGGGAGTAAACAAGCAAGAGACGTGGGTCGTTTGCCTTTAACAAAGGTTTAGCGTCTATCTGTGTGGGGGGCTAGAATCTAGAGACAGGAAGAAAGGCAAAGAGATTGCTAGGCCCCCAAAGCGGCTCGCTGAGGCTCTAGGGGTGGGAAGAGAGAGTCGGGAAGTAGAATGGATCACCTAACTGTGAAAGGAGGATGGAGGAGGAGGCACAGGCTGGTTTGAGTTTAGGCTGAACGCAGATGAATTTACATCTTAATAGTAAGCCAGTGGGCCACCAGAGGGAATGCTCTCAATCTGATACAGGTACAAAGGGTGACAGCATCGTGTTTCCAGGCACAGTGGCGCTGGCATGATTGTGTTAGCATTTTAGCTTCTCAAGGCTACAAACAGCATAAGACCTGAGTCTGCGGTCTGGGAGCAGGGAGGTGAAGGCACTTGGTGCTGGGAGCACCCAGGGAGAAGGCTCACAGCTTCTAATGAGGTAGAGCCACTTTGGCCTTGCTGGGCTATCAATTGTCTTGAGACCCTTTGTGTTGTGCAAGGGTATTTACACTTGATCTTAGCCAAAAGGCCCAGAAGCAATGTGTGCAATGGTCTTTAGTTATTTGTTCATTTTACCTCATTTTATACTTTTAAACTCATTTTAATGCTCACAAGAGTCCAGGAGATACGTGAGTATCATTGCCCCCCCTCTTACAGATGAGGAAATTAAGTCAGAGAGAGGCCCAGTAACTCACTTCTGGGCACACAGCAAGTCCACAGAAGTTAGAATCCAAACCAGGCGGTCTGGGTAGTCTCTGTCCTTCACCACTGCACTCTCTCTGCCTCTACCTCCTTGGTTTAATTTTCCATTCCGCTCTAGATGGGCACTTAAGTTGTTTCTGTTTTGTGACCACAAGCACTCCTTCCATAAATGTACTTTCACACAGCTCTTTGTGCTGATGGCCAAGTGTTTCCCACAGACTGTGAATGGCAATGCTGAGTCTCAGTGTGCCCATCTGTCTTCCCGACCCTCGTGTGCTGGTCCCCGGCTCATAGCTTTTCTAAAACTTTTCCTTGAAAACCCTCTAGTCTGCTGTATCCAGAGGCACATGTCAGCCTTTAGTTTAACCTGCCATCCCAGCAGCCTAAGATGCCTCCTTTGCTAAACACTTCCAGCCTTGGCTCCAGCTGTACCCACTCCCACACACACTCCTCTTCCTCCATCGTGTGCCTTGGTCAGCTTCCCTAGGTCTTCCTGGCTCTTCAACACTGCAGATCCTCAGGCCACAGTCACAGCCCTCTGTGACTTCTCATTTTCCTCATGACCCCTCAACAATCTCATTCACATATCTGGGCCTTTGCAGGTCACATACCCACTGACAACATGCAAGTCCCCCTCTCCAGCCCAGACCTCTACACAGCTCCAGGACTGGACATCAGGCTCCATGTGGATGTCTCACAGGCACTCACACTTCATCCCCAACCGCCTCCTGTTCTCCATCCCCATCCGTCGAGGCCTGAGGCCCAGCCTCCCCCCTCACCTAGGCTTTTGCAAATCTCCATTTTCACCTGCTCCCCCATTTTCATATCCATGCAGCATCCTAAGTGACACTTAAAAATACCATTTTGATGTCTACACAGCACACTAAGCAACACTTTAAACTGCAGATCTGACATGCCTCACTTGCTAAGAGATATTTAAACACCTTATCCTCTCTAAACAGCCTACCCAGTGGTTCTCAGCCCAGATTGTATCTTAGAATCATCCGGGACAGAGACATATAAAACATACTTTCGTCCAGATCTCATTTCAGACCCACTATTCTGATGTCTGCCTGTGGCACCTGGGCACTGGTGCTTTTCCAAACCTCCCCCCAGCATTTCTTACAGTGAAGCTAGGGTCAAGATCACCGCGCCTTCTGTGTGACCCCCATATAGGCTTACATTGCTTTTCTTCTTGGAAAAACACATTCTGGCCCACTAGTTCCATTGCAGTTCTGTCTCAAGGCTTTTGAACACTCTCTTCCCTCTGCCCACTCTGATGTCACTTGACAATCAGGTAGGGTGATGTGAGCCACAAGGCATTACATAAATGTAAAACAGTCAGTTTTCTGGTGATCCTAAGTTCAACCCATCTATGAATGGGATCCATTTCTTTTATATATTAGGGAAATGATCCAGGGAGCTCAAATCATTTCCTTTGGTCCCCTAAAGTGCCAACTTGCAGGCAAAGCATAACCAGATCCTAGAACAGCCTCTCTATTTTCTTTCTTCCTTCCTCTCCCCTTTCTCTCTCCTTCCCTCTCTCCTCCTTGGCTCCCTGTTGTCTCAGGCCCCACCTTCGTCTCTCCACATAATTACTTTTTAACATCAATAATCCTCTCTTGACCTCATCCTCAAAATAATTATGCACTAAGGAACCATCACATAAGACCTCCAGCTCTAGGAAATTATTTTATAGTGCCCAGTGTACTGCTGAGAGCCAAAGCAACTCCCCCAAATGATGATGGAAACCAGGAGCCAGGGGAGCCTGGCCCCTCTAAGCCTCCAAGCATTCAGTTATCCTCTTCTCCAGCTCAAAGAGCAAGGGATGATAACATAAGACTTGATGCACAACCGGAATTTGTTTTAAGATCCTGATGTGTTTTTGATGAGGAGAGAGAGGACATAGAAAATAACACTCACTGAGTAGACACCGAGTGTTGGCTGCATAGGAGCTGGCGTTTACAGCAGCTTTGGAAAGCTGCATCCTCATTTCTTATCTGATTTGAATGGTTTCCCTGTGAATCCCATTTTATAGAGGAAGAAAAGGAACTCAGGAATGCTCTCTAGATGTGTGCAGGTTACAAAGCTGAGAAGGGGCACACATTTGACTTGAAATTCTACAGCCAAGTCTTAGATTTTTTTCCTCCCATTATAATTAGCAAAGCAACCAGATACTAAGCAGTTGAATGTGGGTATAAAACAATGTAGGAGGCAGCTGTGAATGGTTGCTTCTGCCTAGAATGCCCCTCAGCACCACCCACCCCCCGGGGAGCACCACTTTTCGGAAGGGCCCTGGCCTTTCCCAGCACTGCCACCTTCTCCAGGAGGCCTCAGCCTAGGCTCAGGCCCCCTTTGTCTCCCTTTGTGGTCCTGCTGTTGAGATGTCCGTGATTCCCATGTCCCCTCCCTTCTAGAATGGTCCTTGTGTGAATATGGTGCTTTTACCTGCTAGAGTTGGTGGACTCCTACTGCACATAACCAAGGTCTCCCCCTTGTTTTCCTCTTGCCTTGGGTTCTTAGGCTGTTGCTCTGAATTTCACATGATCAGCTCAGGAAGTCAACAAAAGTGTGGAAGTGACTCGCCCTCAACCCAGGCCTGCTTAGCTTAATCCTTTTCCCATTGGCCCAGGATCCTTCCCAACTAGAGTTGCCACGTAAAATAAAGGAAATATGCGTTATGTAATGAATAATTTTTTTGGTATAAGTATGTCCCACATATTATTTGGGATATACATATTTTAAACTTTAATTGTTATTTATTTGAAATTCAAATCAAGCTGGGAACCCTGTTTTTGTTTCTGCTAAATTTGACAACCCTAATCCCAACTATTCCCTCTCCTGGGATCCAGGCAGAATAAGGGGACAGCGGGAAAGGATTCTGTGGTCTGGGCAGCAGGGGGCTGAGCTCTAGTCCTGGCTCTTCTGTGTACTCACTATGTGGGTTTTATCCCTCTCAGGGACTCAGTTTCCCTATCTGCACAGTGAAGGGTTGAATCAGTTGGTCTCCAGGGACTCGTGTGGCTTACATTTTATGGCACAGGAGAAAGATCCTTTGTTCTCCAGGCTCTTAGCACCTTGCTCAGACTGGCGGAGGGCACAGTTCTATAATTATGGAGCACACTGCCACTGCATTGAACATTTTGAGAGCAGGACTATTTTTCATTCACAGGTGGTGTGGTATTATTGAGGTGGGGAGGGGGGGCAAGACTTTGGCATCTTGGGCTGAAGACTCAGCAACACCATTTACAAGTTACTCAACCTTTGTAAGCTTCATTTTCTGCCTCTTGTTAAGGTGTAAGGTTGATGTAACCTCCCTCTCTAGCATGTAATAAGCACTTAATAAGCAATAGCTATTATCATTGAGTTTGGATTTCCAGAACTTGGCAAGGTTTCTGACCCCGATTGGCACTGTTCAGTATTATGTGAAAAATAAAATGAAGAGGGTGATTGGAGAGCTATACTTCAAAGATTAACTGGCCATCAGCGCTGAGGGATGCCTGGAACCTTCCTCCTCATACAGAGGATTCCAATAGTCCTGCCTCTACTTGGCTTCATGGGAAAGCCGTTGCCTGGGAGGGAGGAAGTTTGCAGTCAGCTTGCAGGGATGGGTGTGGCCTGGGGCCCTCAGCCAGGCCTGGCCAGTGGGCTCAGACTAATGCATCTTCCAGCAGGGGACTTCTGGCTGCTGTCAGATCCTGGCTGCAGCACACAAAATCCATGCTCGGGATGCTTGGCTACCTCCCAGGCATTTGGAAGCATTGGGTTCATTCTTGGCCACAGCACATCGTATGTAGATGAGGAAGTGGGAAGCATAATTTATTCTTTGGGCAAACTGGGGGCTGATGAATGGATATGTTGACCCAACTTTCTGACTGGAGTGCCAACTGCACAAGATATAATTATGTCGTGCATTTGGATGAGCCAAGAGTAAGAGCATATCCAGGCAGAAGGGGGAGGGTGTTAGGAAGAATGGGGAGGACTGGTACCCACGAGGCCCAAGAGCAGGCATGCTGGAGTATTTGTGCCGCAGCTCAGATCGGGGGGCTCTGGTCCTTTGATGGAATTGGTCTACCTGGAACAGAGTTCATGCCCCCAGGAGGCACCAGCTCACTCTTAATAAGGTGTTAATAGCAAGTATTGATTGAGCACTTGCTGTATGGCAGGCATTGGGCTTAGTACTCTTGACATTGACTGTGGAATATAATCATGATAATTGCTCTCTGAGGAATTTACTAATAGCAGGGTACGTATATCACCGGTATATCCAGATGTTAAAATATTAAGGCAATTCAAAACTGGTTAATAAATGGCTACTAATCTGATGTCTTTGGGTGGCCTCTGCCCCTCTTCTGAGGCACGAAAGCAGAGCACCATGCCAAGGCATCTGTGCCATGCTATATTGATTGATTGTGTGTGTGTATTAGGTGTATATATAGGTATATATTTGTGTATGTCTATAAATATTTTAGCATTGATGTAGCAGACCGAATAGTTGTCCTGAAAGATAGCTAGGTCGTAATTCCTATAAATATTACCTTATAAGGCAGAAGAGACTTTGGAGATATGATTAAGAATTTGGAGCTGAGGAGATAATCTTAGATTATCCTGGTGGATCCTAAATGCAATCACAAGAGAGAGGCATGGAGAGATTTGGCCCAGAAGGCTGTAGGTGATGCGGTGATCAAAGCGGAGACAGATCTGAAAATGCTATGCTCTGTTCCAGGCTTTGAAGATGGACAGAGTGGCCATGGTCTGAGGAACGCACATCTGGAAGCTGAAAAAGACCCAGAAATGTCTTCTCTCTAGAGCCTCTGGTGTCAGCACAGCCCTGCTGACACCTTGGTTTCGGCCCAGTGAGATGGACTGCAGACTTCCGGCCTCCAGAACTGTAAGCAAATGGATTTGTTATTTAAGCCGCCAAGTTTGTGATCATTTGTCAGAGCAGCCACAGGGAATTCATACAGTTGTCCTGACTAAGAACTGTCCAGCTGAGGACTGAAGCTCACTGTGGTCAGTGATTTGCTCACGTTGGTGGTCTGCCTTGAATTTAGGCTAACTCTAGAATGCTTGTTCTTACGCTAAGTTTCCAATAATACTGCAATTGAAGTCATTGCAATTGACTGCCATTGAAGTCATTGTCAACCCGAGATTAATCACTGAGATTCAGGGAATTTGTTTGAGGTCAGAGCCTTGTCTGAAGGACAGAGCTGAGATTAAACACAGGTGTCTTATTCTGATGCAACCTACGTGGTACAGTCTTCTTGCACTGTGGGCTAGGCTCAGGTAATAGCTGCAACATAGAGGCTTTGTGGGCATACAAATCTAGCACAGGCCCCTGGTGCCAGTCTCTGATGGGGCAACAAGACTCCCTCAAACCCAGTGCAGTACTGGGGGCAAGTCTGTACGTAGTCACCTTGGCTAGGTAGTGTGGCTTAGGAATGTGGATGGAGAAACAGCCTGAGCTGCTCCTTGGGCTGCTATGGGGAGCTCTGAATAACAGGATGGGAAGGGGAGCAGGCCCGACCTAGCCAAGCCACACCGCTCTTAAAGAGCCAGCTTTCTGGATTTAGTGGTATCCAGAGAAAGCAGTGAAAGGACAGACCTTGGCGAGAAGGCAGGGTGAGGCACACACCCATAGGGTGCCTGTTGCCTTGGGCTTTCCTGGACAGCTTTAGTGATTCTGGGCAGGTGGTTCCATTCAGTTCTGGATTCTGGGAAGGGTTCCTAGGGGCCAGATTCCTGCCCAGTCTCAGGTCAGGCCAGAGAAAGAACCCGAACTCTGTCATCTGTAAAAGGCTATGCAAAACATATAATCCTATCTATGGACACAAATTAACATTTTATTCTACCTACACACCCTAATACTCTATCATTTCTCCCAAATTGCCACATTCATGCAAGTATGAAAAGACAGACAGATTCCTGGGAGGGCTTTGGAGGGAAGGGCTTCATTTCATTGTGGCCTCAGGGAACATTCCCCAGTGATAATGTGTCTTCAGAAGCAAATGAGACCTGTCATGGGTTGAATCACGTCTTCCAAAAAGAGATGCTGTAGTTCTAACCCTCAGTACCTGAGCCATGGCCTTACTCTAGTCTCCCTCCCCATCTGCGGTTTCTCTTTCCACAAGTTTGCTTTCTGCAATCTCAATTACAAAAAGTTTACAGCAGTCCACAAATACTGAATGGAAAATCCCAGAAAGCAACAATTCTTAAGTTGTAAATTGAATACCGTCCCCAGTAGCATGACGAAATCCTGCACCGTCCTGCTCCGTCCCACCTGGGACACAAATCAGCCCTTGCCCAGCGTATCCCTGCTGTGTGTGCTACTCACTCCCTAGCCACTTAGGAGCCCTCCCGGAGATCAGATTGACTCTGGCAGTATCTCCGTGCCTGTGTCCATCTGACTTAATAACGGCTTCAGAGTGCAAGAGGAGTGATGCTGGCGATTTGAATACGCCGAAAGGAAGCCATAAGAAGAAGAAAAGGAAGCCATTTCTTTAAATGAAAAGATGGAAATTCTCCACTGGATAAGGAAAAAAATATGTATATGCTAAGTATACTAAGATCTACTGTAAGAATGAATCTTCTAGCTAATGAAATTAGGAGAAAAGAAAAGGGAATTCAGGCTGGTTTCACTGTCACACCTCAAACTGCAAAAGTTTTGGCCACAGTGTGTGACAAGTGCTTAGTAAAGATGGGCTAGGCATTAAACTGGTGGGTGGAAGTCATGAACAGAAATGTGTTCTGTCTGAAAAGAGACTATTGAATTTGAAATTTGAAATTTATAGGCATTAAATTAGTGGGTGGAAATCATGAAGAGAAATGTGTTCTGATTGATGGCAGGTGGATTCTGTCCTATTCATGCTTTCGGGCATCTACTGGGGATCTTGGTATGTATCCACCTCAGATAAAAAGAGACTATTGAATTTGAAAAAGAGACAATCGGGGTCTTAACAGATGTAATCAAGTTGAGATGAGGTCATTAATGTGACTCACTAATCCAGTGTGACCGGTGTCCTTGTCAGAAGAGGAGAGTGTCGTGTGAAGGCGCAGAGACATAGGCATGCAAGGGAGGAGGCCGTGATGTGGCAGAGATTGGGTGATGCAGCTACAAGGCAAGGAACCTGGGGAATGTTGGCACCACCAGAGCTCAGGCGGGCAAGGCAGGGTCCACCTGTCAGAGGGAGCGTGGTTCAGCTCACACCTTCATTTAGGACTTCTGGCCTTCAGAAATGAGGGAATAAATCTCTACTATTTTAAGCCACCCAGTTTGCGGTCCTTTGTTCTGGACACTCTTATAGGAACAGAGAGTTTGTATTTGGAGGTAGCCCATTCTTCTTCATGTCTCCTTCAGGCTGATTCAAGGCCCATCACACAGAGGCTAATACATAACAGACCGTGGAGATGTGAAAAGACCCGTGTGAGCCATGCCTGGAGTCCCAGCTACTTAGGAGGCTCAAGCTCAAGAGTTTGACGTTGCTGTGAGCTATGATGATGCTGTGGCACTCTGCCCAGGGTGACAAGAGTGAGACTCTGTCTCAAAAAAAAAGAAAAAAGAAAAGGAAAAGAAAAAGAAAAACAGACTCATGTGAGCAAAGGCCCCAGGTCTCCAGGTCTATTAGAAGATTTGGATCATATTTGAGGAAAAAAATTTGGCTGCAGTGCAGTGGCCATGGTGATTGAGGCTGGGTTGGTGGGCCGGCATCAGATTTTGAGAGCCTCATTCTCAAGCCCGATAGAGTATTCTTTGGACATCCTCTTTCCAAAGGGGCAAAGCGGATGATTGTCACATAAACTACCATGAAGGCAAAGCATCAGAGCCAACCTCCCTCCTCTCCACGCCTTGCAGGCACACTGTGAGCTTTTGTTTTAAATATTTCTGCTTCCCTGCTTGTTCCAAAAAGCAGAAAACTTCCCTGATCTCCACCCACAGTTAGAATATATTGAAAGGTAGACAAAGGAGTCAGAAAGCTGGATATCAAAAGATGGCTTTCAATGTGATAAAAGCTTGTGGAAGTGCACGGGTTAGCAGGAGAGCCAAGTAAATCTGACCTTGGAGCAGTTAAACTGTGAGTTCAAGTTTACAGGGCAAACCTGCTAAGCCTTTTGTAAGACCCTGGGCTCTTCGGGCTTCTTTCTGTCCTTCCCCAGCTCTGGAGTTCTTAGAACCTCGTCATCAGCCTACAGCCCTTCTCTTTCTGTGTTCTTGCCCCTCCCACCTGAATTGCCTTCTGCCTCCATAATCACTGCCTCCATTTACTTTTGGATCTGGGAGGAGAAATTGAGGTTCTGGTGAAAATACCATGGGGAGCCACAGGACAAGAGCTCTCTCTCCCCTGCTCCACCTCCCAGCCAGGAGCTCACTCCACCTCTGAAGGGAAGAGTCAGTGCAGGGCAGGCGGCCAAAATGCTTAAGGGAATTCAGAGCTGTGGAGAATATGCTTTCCACCCCTTGAAACCTTAATGCTAAGCCTGCCTGTGTGTCTACGTGACACCATCCTGGTTGATGGAAGGCTCCAGTGCAAGATGGAGAAGAGAGAGACAGCCTTCAAAAGCTATACCGAGATGGTGATGGCCGGGTATTTTTAGCTTTGCCATAAACTTGCTGAACTTCTTATAATCTCCTCCTTTTGAGCATCGGCTTTCTAGTTGGAGCCAAAAAAAAAGTGTGTGTATGTGTGATATATATGATATCATCTATCATATAATACATATTATATACATTTACTCAGATATGTATAGCTTATATACTGCATTATATAGGATCCTCTAAGCCCAGAGCTAAGGGGATGATCTTTGGGAAAGGAGTCCAGCTGAAATGTCTCTGGAGGAAAAGGTACAGACTATTCCTTAGGTGGACATTGGTAGAGGAGAGGCCAGCCCAATAATATCAAAAGAGAGAAAGTTGATCTGGCCCTGCAGACTCTTCATCCTGGCACGTGGTATCCTTGGACATGATCTTAGTTATGCTCCGGGAGATATGTAGAAAATGATAGGATTCCATAGCCCTCTCAGAATGGGGCCATTCTAAGGTGGAGACAATGGTACCCCATTAGAACAGGGAGGCAGGGGAGAGCTCCCCACATGCCCCAGTCCCACTCCATTTGGTGGGAGAAGGGGGAAGGTGTGAGTCTCTGGGCTTTTGTGTGGGAGGCAGCCTTTTATAAGCCCCTGGGTTCTTCAGGCTTCTTTCTGTCCTTCCCCAGCTCTGGAGTTCCTAGGACCCCATCATCAGCCCACAGCCCTTCTCTTTCTGTGTTCCTTCCCCTCCCACCTGAATTGCCTTCTGCAACATGCTGCAGATTCCCTGAGCTCTCTCTAGGATGCTCCAGGGTTGGTTAATCTATTGCCTGGAGGACATCCCCACCTGGATGTCCTAAGGAACCTCAAACGCAACATGTTGGAAACCAAAGTCCCTGTCTTCTTTCCCCAGACCTTTTTTTCTTA
The DNA here is from genome assembly GCA_963574575.1 of Galagoides demidoff. Taxonomy (NCBI): domain Eukaryota; kingdom Metazoa; phylum Chordata; class Mammalia; order Primates; family Galagidae; genus Galagoides; species Galagoides demidoff. The sequence continues at coordinate 23,494 of CAUYQV010172829.1, read as the reverse complement.
GTGAATGATATAACATGTACCTGGTTTCCCAAGAGACAAACAGAGAGTTTGAGCTCCCTTCCTCTACCTCCCATCAAGCCCTAAGTCCTGACAATTCTACCCCCTTCCCACCTCTCGCACTGCCCCCATTCTCTGTTGTTGTTAATAGAGATAGGGTCTTATTCCTGCTCAGGCTGGTCTCAAACTCCTGAGCAATCCACCAGCATCAGCCTCCCAGAGTGCTGGGATTACAGGCAAGAGCCACTGGGCTCAGCCCATATCTGTTTTCTTGCTTAACCCTTCGGGGCCTCACTTCACCTCCCAGCTCTTCCCCTCATCCTGTGAGATCTGGCTCCCTGCCACCTCTCACAATGAAGATTGCACTGTGTCCTCTGCATTATTTATAGCTCCATCTTGTTTGCAGTTCCCAGAACACGCAGTTCTACTTGTTAGTGCCATACCTTGGCACGCCTGTCCTCTCGGCCTAGAAGGTGTTCCTCTTCTCACCACCAAGTTTCTGGGGAGGCCACTCATCCCCATAGCCTTAACCTTGGCACCTGCCATTCCCGACTCCATTCATCTCTTCCTTCCTTCACTGGTAGAGGCATTTAGCATTTATGCCTAAGTCACGTAATGAGCAGTCACTACCTGCCAGGAAGAGCTCAGCCAGAGGATGGCGAAGCCAGGGGTGGGGCAGAGTGGGACGTGGGGACTGTTTGACCTGGGCCTCACACAGATAGATCATTAAGGCTTGAGGCATTTTCTCCAAATGGGGTTCATTTATCATACAATTTTAAATTTGTGTCCCATGACTGGAACATACTGTCCAAGGGCCATTGTAATTCAATTTTTAAAAAGTACTGGATTTATCACTGTTAAATGGATAACATTACATTCTGTTTTTAACATATTAATTTGTTACATGCAAACATTTAAAACACAGAATAATTAAATTTTTTCCCTTGTATTATCCCTTTTTAAATCATATTAGGAGTTTAAAATAAGTGATTATGGACCTGTCTGGATTCCTAAGGGACTGTGGGACAGGGATGTCACAAGGGGGTGGGTAGGTATGTTTTGAGCTTTTTTCTCCTAATTTCCCTACCAATGCCATGTAAAGCAAATGTGCAATCATGGAAATAAGCAACACAGAGATTGCCCTGAAAATGAAACTTTAGTCCTGATCAGGTTGCTGTCCCTAAAGAGCTCCTGGGCAGAAAGAAATCTTGGAGGTGCATGGCCCAGAGCTGCATGCACTCAGTTCTGGGAGAGGCAAGGCATCCCTGCTCCTGGAGCTCCCATCATGGTGTAAATAAAAAAAGTCAATGAACAAGATGGCCTGAACTTTAGCAGTGATGGGCATTACACAAGATGACGTGACTCAGAGAGACAAATAGGAAAGAAACAGAGCGCCAGGCTGCTGGGCATTTCTGCCACCGAGGGAGTGGCCCCAGGGGATTTCCTGAGGTGTCCAGTCTCTGGCTGTGCTGTCACGGCTGGCTAGCTTCATAACTAAGCCAGTCCTGTTCATTCACTTATTTGTGTATTCATCTGTCTCTCCTGCTTGACTGTGAGTTCTCCCTCCAGAGAAACCCTCTGAGTTCTCTGTGCATCCCTTGTGGGCAAATGGCCTCTTCCTTGGAACAGAATGACTTCTTCATTGGAATCTGCTGAATGAGTACATCTACTCGCACCCTCCAAATGCTGCCTAAGTTTCCACCACCAACCACCCACTCTGAGTGATTTAGGAGACCAAGGCAGCATCAGGAAACCTGGAAGTTGAGCTCAGCAAGCAGCGAGCCCACTTCAAAGGGGGATAATGGAACAGAGATGGTTAATACATGTGCATTAAATTTACCTTAGAAATTAAGGGCAAACATCTTCCAGACAAGCGCTGTTGGGGTTTCCCCAATCATCTAAACATCTGAAAAATAGCCTGGAAGACATCGAACATGCACAAAATGTGGCTGGGTTTAGCTGGTTGTGGTGATGCCGCTAGATAAAAATAACCATTGTATGGTCTGATCCCACAGGGAAGACAAAGCTCTCTCAGTTCTGATGGGGGGAAATCACTTCGCAAATCCCACTTTTCAAAAAAACAAATTTTTTAAACATATTTTTTATTTTTCAATCATGAAATGGATACTCACTTACTGGAAAACATTTGGGAAATACAGAAAATTGGAAAGTACAGAAAATTGGAAAGAGCCGCATTGAACGCTTTGGCATATTTCCTTTTATTTTCTGAATACAACTCACACTGACAACAGTTAGAATAAGCAGGAGAGGGGAAAGTACAGTCATTTTGCTGTTTTATATACATGTATATATCTCCGGGGCATTATCAAAGGAACCCTCAAGCTTTCAAGAAGGGGGCGTTTTGTTTACCTTTTTAGTTTTATTTGATTAGAAAGGCAATATGTTCTGGTTTTGAAAGAATAAGAAATCCTTACTACTCATAACCCTTCCCCCCAAAAGATAAAGACTGCTAATACTCTGCCATACTTTTCTTTGGCTTGTTCTAGGAAAACAAATATATCTCACTGGATGGGCAATATTGCATCCTGCAAGATTATTTTCACTTAACTTCAAAACGTTCAAGATCCTTGCATGAAAACCTTTTACAAGTGAATGTTAACGACCATACGGCCAAATTTTCAGGATGAATAGTCAGTTAGTAACTTTTAAATTGGCATTTCAAAATTTTTGCAACTGTTGTGAACATAAATGTTGTGATTAACACTTTAGATATCAATTCTTTTGTGAGTTTCAGATTATCTCTTTGGGAACATGATGAGAAACTGTATCTGTTTTTGTACTTGTAACCCCTATCAGTATGCGTATCAGTATGTATGTTCAAGTAGATGATCTTCAAAATCTCATCAGAGAGTTTTAAATCAGTACAACTGCTTGGAAAAGCTATTTAGGAGAATCCAGTAAGTTAAACACATTTTATCAGTCATCCATTGCACTCAAAGACATATACCCAAGAGAATACAGATTCATGTGTCCACTAAAAGACATGCACAAGAATGTATAACTTTATTTATAGCAGTCTTAAACTGGAAATAACCCAGATGTTCATCAATAGAAAAATAAATAAATTATAGCATAGTCATGTAATGGAATACCACATGATACAATATGTTCTAAATGTTTGTGGCCCCTGCCCAATTTGTATGTTGGAATCTAATTGCCAATGTGATGGTGTTAGGGCATAGGGCCTTTGGAAAGATATTGGGTCTTGAGGGAAGAGCCTTTATCAATGGGAACTAGAGTCCTTCTTATAAGAGGCTCCAGGGAGAACCTTCATACCTCCTGCCATGTGAGGACACAGTGAGAGGGCCTTCTCTACGGACCAGAAAGCAGGCCCTCACCAGACATCATATCTGATGGCACATGAATTTTGTCCTCCTCTCCTCCAGAGCTGTGAGATGATAACTTATCATGTTGATGATAACTTGAATGGACTAAGACACTGCATCATTAAAAATAATGAAATATTGAAGCACGCATAAAATGGATAAGTCACTCAGAAACTGTTACGCTGAAAAGGCAAGGCACAGATGAATACTATATAATTCCATTTTTAGGAAGTTCAGGAACAGATGAAACTGATCATGGAAGAAACCAGAACAGTGGTTCTCTGTGGATGAATGTAGGGTAGTTTTTGACTAGGAAGGGACTTTGGGTTTCTAAAAACATTTTTCAATCTTGTTCTGAGTAGTCATTATTTCGATGTATTTAAAAGCATAAATCCACATGTATGAAGGTATATGTTTAAGATTAATGAAGTTAACGCACATTACTATGTATGTAATAGGCCTCAAAAAAAAAAAAAATCCCACAGCGCCAGTGATATCATCTCCCCAAAGCAGAACTTGAGTCACTTCTGCATATGGTGGGCACTGTTCACAAAATTTTTGTGGCAGAGCTTTGTGAACTAGAAAGCAGCATGTTGTAGAGATTATCCTGTTTCCTGAAGTGTCTTACCCCAAAGAGAGTCTGTGGCTTGACAAGAAGAATAAATGGGCAAAGTTTGCCTTTGAAGGCCCCATTCCTTCTTTTGCTCTATGCCTTCGAAAGGCTGACCTTCTGAGTTCAGGCAGAGTCATCAGAGTTGACCTGGTGAGTCCTTCACCTGGCAAATAAGGATGCTGAGATGAAAAGCAGGGAAGTGACTTGCCCACCATCTGAGTCAGGTTATACCTGGTTGTCTTCCCACTCATTGAATGATCCCATGCTGAGCATGTAACTGGTGGCAGGCGCCAGGCTAGGTGCAGCTCCTTGAGAGATCGTTATGGACAGCGCAAAAGCTTAAGGGCTTTACAGCTATTAGGATGTCTACTATCAAAAAACCAGAAAATAATGAGTGTTGGCAGGGATGTGGAGAAATTAGAATACTTATGCAATGTTGGTGGAAATATAACATGGTACAGTCAGTTTGGAAAATGGTATGGTGGTTTGTCAAAAATTAAAAATAGAATTATCATATAATCTGGCAATGCGCTTCTGGGTATATACACAAAAGAGGCAAAAACCAGGAAATAAGGAGATATTTGCAAACTCATGTTCTTTGCAGAATTATTCAAAATAGCCAAGAAATGGGAGCAACCTAAATGTCCATCAACAGACAAATGGATAAAGAAAATGTTGTATAAACATACAACGGAATATTAGTCAACCTTACAAAGGAGAGAAATTCTGAGACATGCTACATGGTTGAACCTTGAGAATATTATGCTAAGGAAGATAATCTGGTCACACAAATATACAGACGAAATATATAGTGTATGATTCCATTTTGATGAAGTGCCTAGGGGAAGTTCAATTCATAGAGACAGAAAAGTAGAATGGTGGTTGTCTGAGACTCAGGGTAGGAAGGGAGTGGGAAATTGTTTAATAGATACAATTGTTCCTTGGTATTCATGGGGGATTCCTTCCAGGAATCCACAGATACCAAGATCTGAGGATATTCAAGTCCCTTATATAGACTGGGGTGCTTTGTTTGCATATAATCTATGCACACCATTCTATATACTTTAAATCATCTCTAGATTACTTACAATTTCTAATAGAATGTAAATGCTATGTTTAAAGTTCTAATGTATTGTTTTTGTTGGCATTATTTTTTATTTTTTCAAATGTTTTTGCTCCATGGTTGGTTGAATCTAGAGAGGCAAAACCCAGGGGTAGTGAGGGCTGACCGTAGAGTTTTCATTTTGCAAGATATAAGAGATCTGGAGTCTGATTGCACAAGAATTGGAATTTACTTATTGCTGAACTGTACACTAAAAATGGTTGAGATGGCAAATTTTATGTTTTGTGTATTTTACCACAATCATAGAGGCAGGTGGGAAGACTGGTCCAAGGAACTTCTAATTTAGCCTCAGAGAGGAGGAGGCCCTGCTAAGAGTAGTTTCTTCTGCCTTTGAAGGACTCACTGTCCTAATAACCTCCTATCCTGCCTCAATCTGAAGGGAGAACTCCAAACCCATAAAAAAGTGAATATGAGTGTTAAGGACTCCATGACATTGATCAGAAATACACAGACTTCTATGCAGAAAGAATATCCAAGTTGGCTTTCAAGTATCCAAGGCACATGGAAGCCCCTAACAGTGCTGGTTGAGTGAAGCATCTCAATGTGTGTGTGTGTGTGTGTGTGTGTGTGTGTGCACACGCTAGATTTGGTCACTGAGGTCAAAATAAGGTGGGAAATTCCCAACCAAAACTTGGATTATAATCATATAAAACTACACATCCCAGCAGGTCACAGCTATGACGAGTACTGATGAGATACCCATGAGAGCTTCTGGAAAGTATTATGAAATGGCTCAGAAGGGTCCTCCTGGGGAATGAAAGGGGGAGGCTTTGGTCCATCAGCCCATCTCCCCCCATGGTCAGAATGAGACCCGCTCACTATATTTCCTGGATGTGTACGTGTGAGGCCACGTGGGTGACTATGGCATCCTGTGCTGTGGTGTCAGAAGAGTTTGGGGGTAGGAAGTGATGAAACTGAAAAGCCCTGGGAGTGTTGCAGACTGTTTGCACCAGAGCTGAACCACTAGACACCTACCTGCTCAGAGCTGGTCTCCCCTGTAGCAACCAGATGCTACTGGACCCTGGCAGGTTTAGCGTGGTGCACAGCTTGGTGACTATTAATAAACTGTGGCATATGTATACCATGAAATACTATTCAGCCATAAAAAAGATGGAGACTCTGCATCTTTGTATTAACCTGCATAGAGTTGGAGACATTCTCTTTAGTAAAGTATCACAAGAATGAAAACACAAGCATCTAATGTACTCAATACTAATATAAAGCCAGTAGAAGAACTTGTACATGCCCCCACAGGAGAAAAACTCAATTTAATTCAAGTTTGGGGGAGGGGCAGAAGGAGGGGAAGAAATAAGAGGGAAGGAAGGAGGGGGATTGATGTGCTCCCACCTGATGCACACAATGTGAGGGTACCTGGCACACCTCCTGGGTGAGGGGCACAACTACAACAGGGACCTTACCTAACAAAGGAAAACATTGTCACCTAATTATGTGTACTCTTATATTAATCTGAAACTAAGAAAAGATTATGTAGAATGAAGATCTATGTTTAAGACGATAAAAAAGATAAGTAAAAACCAAGTAGTGCCCAGGAAGTGTCTGGTACTGTCAGTCTCTGCATCCCCTGCATCTCTTCGTATCTCAGTGAAGGATAAGGAAACTTCCTGTTCCCATACTCCACACTGGCCAGTGAATGGGCAGTTCCTGGCAACGCCCCATCCATTCTCTTCGGTTTCTTCAAAACAATTGGACGATATAATTTCACAGCTTGAGTTTTTCTTTGAAAACATTGCCTTTCTGTTCATTTTGCTGGTGAGGAACTGAGGTCCTCTATGGCTAAGGGAACACATTGGATGTAAGAGACCAGGAAGCAAGAGTGACTGGCTTAGTTTTGTCAACCAAATCACCCATTCTTTTGGTGGGTGATGGTTTTCTTGCCCTCTACCCCCAGTCTATATTCATCTGTTTCCTTACTAACAACTCCTACCCCTACTTCTGATATGATAGGTATTAGCTGGAGTAATAGATGGACAACTCGTAAGAATGAAATTCCAGATTTAAATTTAATAATACAATCTAATGGATGTAAATGTCTGTATACTCACATACACACGTCGTCATTCTCAGGACCAGTCACTTGGTACAAACCTTGTATCCTCACAGCAACCTGTGAGGTGAGTGTCTGTCTGGCTTTCTCTTTTCTTCTCCCCACTCTCTTATTGTGGTAAAACACATACCATATAATGTCTTAACATAATATGGGTGCCATGAAGGCTCTGTTAACCAATTTGATGAAAATATTTTAGATTGTATATGAAACCAGCACATTGTACCCCATAATTGCATTAATGTACACAGCTATGATTTAATAATAACATAAAAAACTTGCAAAAAAAGTTAGCATTTTTACTGTCTTCAAGTGTACAATTCAGAGGATTTGAGTCCATTCACACTGTTGCACAACCATCACCAATATTCATTTCCAGAACTTTTTTAATCATCCCCAACTGAACCTCTGTCCCCATTAGACAATAATCCCCTCATTTCTCCTTCTCCCAAACACCCAGGAACCTTTATTCTCCTTTCTGTCTGATGAATTTACTTATTCTAAGTGTTTCATATAAGCAGAATTATGCATTATTTGTCTTTTTGTGTCAGTTTATTTCATTTAGCATAACGTTTTCTGTATTTAATAGCATGCATCATAATCTCATTCTTTTCTAAGGGTGAATAATATTTATAGTTTTTTTTTTTTAATTTTGGTCTTCTGTCTTTGGACATTTGAGTTGTTTTCACCTTTTGGTTGTTGTGAATGGTACTGCTATGAATACTGGTGTACAATCACAGATGTTTCTCAACTTACAATGAGGTTATGTCCCATCATAAGTTGAAAATGTAAGTTGAAGATATACTGAACACCCCTAACCTATAGGACATCATAGCTCAGCCTAGCCCACCTTCAGGGTGCTCAGAACACTCACATGAGCCTACAGTGGGACAGAACAATCACCTAACATGAAGTTCATGGTAGAACGAAGTGTTGACTGTCTCATGTTGTTTCTTGACTACTGCACTGAAAGTGAGAAGCTGAGTGGTTGCATGGCTACTGAGCATGGTTTCTCCTGATTGCATTTTACTCTCACACCATGGAAAAGTCAGACAGTCCTAAATCGTATCTGTTTGAGTCCCTGCTTTCAATTCCTTTGAGTGTATACCTAGGAGTGGAATTGGTGGATCCCATGGTTTAATTCCACGTTTAACTTTCTGAGGAGTTGCCCTCCTGTTTTCTGCAGCAGCTGCACCACTTTACCTTCCCACCAGCAGTACACCAGGGTTCCCGTTTCTATTGTGTATTATTTTCCCTTTTTAAAAACAGTAGCTGTCCTAGTAAGTGTGGAGTGGTATTCCATGGTAGCTTTGATTTCCCTAGCATATGTCTCTTTTTTATAGAGGAGGAGACCAAATCATGGCAAAGCTAAGTAACTTACTCAAGATCACACGGCTGCTGAGTGGTAGACACAGGATTCAAATTCAATTCCCTCTGACTCCGGCATCCATGCTTCTAATTGCCTCACTGGCTTCTCTCTCTTCAGATCAGAAATGCTTGGGGTGGCCAGTGGCATGGGTCAGAAATCATTTTTTACAAGAAGCCACCGTTAAGTGGAATGTTCCTCACTTATCCAGATTCACATCAAAGCATTCATTTAATGTCCACTAACTGATGGTCCCTGCTTTCCAAGAGCTCTCAAATTGGGGGTCAGTGCTTCCTGAATATGAAGTGAAGAACTAGTTTCTATTTCTTTGATTCCCAATCTGTTATATATTAAGGTTTGTATAAACCACAATAAAAGTGAAATGCTAGAAAAAAAATGAATACATAATACAAACCCAAACATTTTGTTATTGGATTCATTACCAAAAAGAAAAAAAAATTGTTCTGTCAATAGCTATAAATGTTTACCTACTTTTAATTGCTGTGCTTATAACTAATCAGTAACATTTTACAGACAGCAACCTCCACAAATTACATATGGAGGAGGAAGAATAAAGGGAGAAGAGGAAGATGTTGAATTCTGAAGAAGAAACATGAGTTGGCATTGTTCATTTGGAGTGCCTGGGCCTCGGTGTTTTCCAACTCTTTTCTCAAGCATCTAGAACCTACAGCACATGGCAAATTCCAGGAGCATTGAAACTTGGAGCCCAGGAATTGATATAGTAGATTTATGATAGGCTATGGAACCAGACAGATCAAGGATTAAATTCCAAAAGCTGTGTCCTAGCTGGGTAACCTTGAACAATTCAATGTGTCTCTTTGAACCTTATTATCATTCACTCTAGAAAATGAAACTAGGAAGTCCTATCTCACAGAAATGCTGCTAAGACTGAATGTCCCCAAGACTATAGATCACTTAGCAGAGTGCTCAGTCCATCAGAGCCACTCAACTGGTAAGTGGTAGTCCCTTATCTTTATCTCTGGCAGGGCTTTGACAGTTTTCAAAAGCTGCCAGCTGAGTACCAGACCTCAGCAGTCTAAGCATGCATCCCCTCTTCATTGCCCTTTGGTTGGAAGGACCCTGACTCATCTTTAGTTCCAGCACCAGTAGCCGGTCCTGGTCCGAACAGGGGCAACGCTGGGTCCCCAGACAACTCTGCCTCTTCCCAGCATGCTCTGGGCTGCTACCGCATCAGGGTCATTCAGACTCAATCCCCCGCCTCCCCCCCCCCACCAAAATGCTGTAAATGTGTCATTTTATTTGAAAAAGCTGGACTTCACGAGAGCCAAACAAGGATCCTTATAAAGCAATTCAGTTTTTCCCATTACTTTGGCTTTAATTCAAAAAAATCAAGCACTCCACCAAAGACTCTAGGACTGTCTTTGAAAACCTATGAAATTCTGCTATGCTTGCTATTAAACGTCAGGGAGCGAGTCATGTCCCCCATACCCCTGTGTCCCTTTTGGCAGAACTTTTTTAGACATACCACATGGTAGATGTTTGGATCTGGATTTAAGTTCTAAATCCACAATGCTAGGTACAATTGTCTAATGGTGTAATTCCAGTCTTTGAAAAGGATGAATAAGGTTAGGAATATGAGACTGTCACATAATTACCCCCCTCTTTCCACTTGCTTTCTTTAAGGGCAATTGAGTTTGAGGCCCAATGGAATGTTTTGGGGCCCATGCCTCAGTGAATAGAGTATCAGGCTGGTTCTGTTTACCATCCCCGCCCCCGGGGCAGGTAGATAATAAAGTTTTCCTGTTTAGCAGGCATATAGCAAAGCCTGGTTTGACTGCCTGTGTACCTTATTTCAATCCTGAAATGTGAGCACAACTAGTGAGTTTTGTGTGCCTGAAAAAAATGTGTTCATCACTCTTAAAAGTGGCTCTGAACTTACATCAATAACAAGAAGCCTGTATTTTTCTAGAATCTTTCTCTAGAAAAGTTATACCTCCAGCATAAGCCTGGAGAAAAGAGATGGTGCATGATGGGGACCACATGGCTCTAGGAATGCAACTGACTTCATACTCACTACCTGTAGGAGGCGGTGTCCTTACTCAGAAAGGAGTAGGACTGGCCCTTCAATATGCCTTCAGGAGAGGCTATATAGCAGCCGGTTCCAGGAGGGTGCCACACAAGCAGAGTTCATCAGTAGTTCCAGCTATGGACCAGCTCCATAGAGTTCAGCAAGGTGCCTATATCCTGATGCCAACCTTCATCAGTAAATCACACCCTGTTCATGCCAGTGATTTCCCTCCTTGCTTTGCTATTTGGTCTTGGTCTTAATCCCCAACTGAGCTTTTGGTTCCTCAGTGAAAACCCTGACAACCAGGGAAAGCTGCCTTGGGCTGCCTTGGGCAACATCACACCTGAGTTGACCTTGGCCTTCGGATTATCCTTTCCACCCCAAAGCTGTCCACACAAGCTGATCTCTAACTTAATTCACTCATGCCAGGCATGACTTCTTCAGTTGAATAGGTGTTGAGGTGGTGGTGTTGGAAGTAGAGACCTCTCTTGAAATTCAACCTATTGATACATTCAGAAGGCCTGGGTGTGGTGGTGAGAGGATATGTATGGAAAGGAGCAATCTCTTTCGAAATTAACCATAGCATGAACCATGAGGGTGTCCTGAGTTCTCTATTTATATTATTAGCCAGTCTTCAGTTTTCTCAGAAGATGGTGTCTATAAACATGTTCTCTTATATAGTTGGGAGAGATCTAACTTTCCATTTTTTGTGCTAAATGAGGAAGAGAATAGGCCATATAACCCCACAATTCCTTTATATTTATATCTTGAATTGATTGTGATAAGGTACAACTGGCAGAACACGTACTGCTGGAAAGATGCAAAGTAGCCCGTGGAAGAAGCAGGCCTTTCACAACCATTGGTTAAGGACCTATAGGCAAATTTGTTCCCAATAATTCATGCAATTTTTTTTTTTATCACATTGGAACCCAGAGCAACCAAAAATAAAAACAATTGAAACTAAAATCCTTTTGTACAAAAGTGGGATTCGTGCTTGGAGGGCTGCATGGTTTGGGGGAAAGACAATAGACTTGGGGCTAACCTGTTTTATATATAACAGAACAAACAAAAGAAAGTTCATTTTAAAAGGAGTGTACTTATCCGTATACATTATCAGAATTCACTTTTGGAGGAATATTGCTGTTTTGTTGTAAAAACATTTTAGTGAGGCTATTGATTATTGACATACAGGTCATTATGAAAGTTTTAGGATACACAAAAATCAAGAAACATTAAATCCATGCAGATAAAAACAAATGAAGCCCTCCCAGCAACACCAATAAGCTAAGCAAGTTGAAACTTGCACAGGTGATTCAGAAAGGAGGCTGTCGACTGTGTTCTTAGAAGTAAAATAATGGAACCATAACACAGTCTGTCTCAAAACTTTCATAGTGGCCCACATATAAGGTCTTGGACCTTGAATGGAGGGAAGATGTTAAGAAAAGGGAAAGATGAATTGCTCTGCATAAGAATGAAGAGGTCCTTACTAAGAAGAGAGATTCATTATTAACTATGTCTTATATCCTCTAGAGTTAGAGAATCCAGAAACTTGGAGTTTGGGGCTGTCTGAGATGAAAAGAAGATTCGGGTGGGGAATCATGGCTATGACAGGAGTGGCCCTGGCATCATGGTAGCAGGTGGGTGGTGGGATAGGTGGAGGAGGATCAGAGGAGCGGCTGGGGCTCAGACACAGCAACACACCAGCATCTCCTGTGCTTCCATCTCAACTCCAACTTAGATTATGCTGGGAGGAGAAGGAAAAGAAGTGAGAAAAACATCTTGAGCTCTTTGAGTTTGTATCTTGAATTGGCCAAGTTTATGTAAAGCAATTAAATTGCCATGATTTTAATTAAATTGTATTTTAAATAAAGTTGTAGCTTCATGCCTGTTGAGTCAAGGGTCTTAGTCAAAGGCCTATGAAATTCATACCTATATTCATGGCGTCTACTGAGTTTTCATCGACACTTTTTGATGTCTGTGGTCCTTTTATTCCCAGGAGTTGATAACATCCTACACGACTAGTTTTCTGTGCCTCCTTGTGTTTTCCCATCACAGCCCCTTCCAGATCGCTTTGCTTTTCTTCCTGTGCTCCATGAGGGCAGAAACTCTGGAGGGCATTTTCACAGCTGCTTCCCCAGCACTTAGCAGCATGCTCAGAACACAGTAAGCACTGAATAATAGTGTGTTGAATGAATGCCTAGAAGAAGAAGAGGAAAGTGGCGAGGAGAGGAAGACCAGTCTAAATGGCAGCAAAGCACAGGGTGGCCAATGCGTCCTGAGAATGGAGGCCATTGGCTGGGTCAGTACACTGTTGGGGACAAAGGAATTGACAGCATGACTGCGGATATGAGGGCAAGAAAACTCAAGGTGGCCAGAGATTGCTGACAGGACCTGTAACGATTCCGTGTCAGGCACCTAGTAAGCTGGCAAATTACTGATTCCCTCTAATTGACTACCAGTCTGGTGACCAGCTGTGGGTGGGGACAGGATAGAGAGGATGGTCTGAGAGGCAAGATGTGGGAGTTTTTCAAACTCTCACTGGAGAACAGATGTGATGCCATGACTGGGCTCAGCGCTGTCCTCCTGAGCAGCTGCAATCATTTTCTTAGCATTTTGAGCTCCCTGTTAGAATGCCCTGTCAACATGAGAAACCAGACATTTGGGGAAGACCAAAACCTTCCAGCACAAATCCTAAAACACCACCTGGATTATGTTATTCCCTCTTCCAACACCTTCCTCTTGCCTTCAGGATGTATTTTGAGGGTATGGGGCTTGTTTAAGGCTTGTCACACAGTAGCTGTGAGGAGTATTTGATGACTCTCCAATAGCATAAACCTTCCCGAGTGGATCAGGTTTGTCCTTCCTTGCAGACTCTGTGAGAGAAGGGGAATGAGAACAGAAGTGATGGGAAGGGAACCCTCAGTGGAAGAAAGACTTCAGGAGACGGTTGGAGGGCAGAGACCGGAGGGGGCTGTGTGATCGTGGAAGGGAGGGACAAGAGCTGGTGTCTCTCTTGGCAGCAACCTCTTGTCTTCCCTGTGTCCTCTTCCTCCTGCTCAGCCTCTCTGTGGCTGGAGGCTTCATGTTGCTGTTTAACCAATGATGAGTTAGTAAATATGGAAAAAATCCTCAGAGGAGTGACCAGCTCAGAGTCAGCTCTGAATAAATGATTGCCAGTCTTGGCACTTAGTCTATTCTTTCTGTTTCTTACTGCGTATGTTTTTCTACCTTTATTCAAGGTTTCAGTCAACAGGCATCCCCTTCAAAGTGAATGTGTGTGAGTAGTATCCGGAAGGTTTGGTGAGGAGATTCATTCCTGTGTGAGCCTGGAGGGCAGTGGGCAGAGAGTGGTCCAACTAGGGTGTGTCGTGAGAATCAGATGGAAATGGGTCACTTCTCCTAGAGCGCTTGGATAAGAGAGGTATTAGGTAGGTGTCCACGAAATATTTGCTGAGGAGAACTCTTGGTGGCATTTGGACTGGGCTTTGAAATGTGGGTACAATGGTCTGCCAAGCAGAGAAAGAGATGTCAAAGGTTATAGTTTCTCTGCTGGAAAACCAAAGAGGCAGCAGAGAGAAAAAATTCTGTGACTGTCAAAAGGATATAAACAAAGTATAAGTAAAAACAAAGGAGAACTTTGCTGTATGATTTCTGAATAAGCTTTACTTGTGCCCATGGGACTCAGAGAAATCACCATGGAAGTCAGATGTGTGCCACACATGCACTAGTGGGTGGTCTTCCTGCAAGAGGACATAGCGCCCACCCACCAGCACAAGGAGAAGGCTGAGAACAACTCTTGAATAAGCTAATAGGTTGCCCATATTTGGCAGGAATACCCTACCCCACTACCTCTAGGAGAAATCCTGGCTATTTGTCTCAAAAGTTGCTCCTACTGATCTCTCCACCTACCTCTGTGCATGACAAGACCTCATATAGAAGGGATACCAAACTCCTACTCATCCTTCAAAACCCAGATCAAAGCTTACCTTTCAGTAGCTTTTGCTAAAACACCACAGACCATTACCACCAACCAAGAGCAGAATTAAATATTCTGACCCTCTTTACTTTATTACTTTGAGTATAGTCCAATGACAGCAATAAAATAACTAGCACTTATTTATGTACTCTTTTAAACGTGGCTATTAAGAGCATTCTCTCATTCAGCAAACATTTATTGAGTATCTACTATCTGTTAGGCATTACTCAGGACACAGACCACATATATTTCCCATCATCTTGCTCATTACAATCTCAGTATTTCCAGAAGCTAAGACACATAGGTTTTTCCAGAAGTAGAGGATACACGAATGACTGAATGAAATTCATTCCCCCTGTGCTCTTAAAGCTTCTACACCAACATGACTTGATATAACATGAAAATTTGGGCACTTTTCTGGTATTCTCTGGCTGCCTATAATTTTATATAAGCCAGAGAGTGTATGAAGTTTTCTGAAGGGCACCTCTCTGATGGTCACTCAGTCTTTTCTATTCTGAAACCATATATTCCTGTGGCTCCAGAGGTTGAAATAAAGCATTTGCACTATGAGTCACCATCCTCTTAGTGGGCCACGAACAAGCTACTTGGCATAAGCCCCACAAGTGGGAAGGCTGGTCACTGAAACTGGCGTAGCTGCCCATCTGTGTCCTGTTGGTAACCTTGAACCGAGGCTGCGGCAATTTGGAATTTTTCTAAAAGTACTCTGCACCAATCTCAAAGACAACTTTCAAAATGGGGTTTGAGGAATAAATAGGCAGCCGTATAATCACATTCTCTTCTTCTTTGGGAGAGACATAATAAGCTCCCATTTTGATTTGATGATGAGTAGGTTGGTCCATGTGCTTCCCAGGCCCTCAGCTATAATTAGAGTATTTCTAAAAAGGGTGACTATGAATCAATATAACTGATTTCTTCTAACCAGTGCGCCTGAATGTAGATATCAAAATGGTGGGTGGCTCCCTCAAGATGATCTTCTGCAGAGTGGTGTAAGGAGAAGAGCATTCGAGTGGCCATCAGAGTGCTGGGCATTGGTTCTCAGTTCCACTGTTACCAAAAGGTGATGTTAGGGAAATCACCCATTTGATTTGTGAATAAGGAGATAATGCTTACTTTGTATATTTAAGTTTTAAGGGTCAAATGAAGCAAGGGGTATGAAGTTCATGGCATGTAAGAAATAGCTAATAGATGTGAATTTCTTATGTTTCTTGGGAAACCGTGTGCTCTTTCTAGTAATGCTGCCTTTGGATCCTTTTCTTGAAAATGACTATCAGAGCTGTATGTGAGTGACGGTATATCATAGATCTCATTTAGGGGTGATCTGGGGCATCTCTGTCAATCCCTAGGATTGCGGGGAACAACTGATGATCCATTCTGCTCTTTCCTGTCATGATTGCTTTTGGGGTTTATATCTTCAGAGAGGGGAGGGCATTTGTCTGGCCAGGGACAGTGTTCCCATTGTTGAAGCCCTGGCATGCTTATGCCCCACTACTGATCCAGTCCAGTTCAGGTGAACCTCAGGCTACGGCCAGGGCTTTTGAGGTGCCTAATGAATAGCATATCCCTCCCCCATCTCAATTTTGAAGGATTCAAGAAACCAGACAAAAATTTCAGTGGTGGGAGAACCAAAATGCCACTTTTGGTGTTGATAAAGCTATTTTGAGCTGGTGGCTTAGTGTGAGAGGCAAAATGGCACTTCAAATTCCTGGCCCTCCGTCCGGATTTTACCACAACCTGCCTGAAGGCCAGTTTGGGTTTGCAAAGCAGACATACTTACCCAAAATACTGCCTCCTTCCCACTGCTCCTGGTAGAGATGGAGGGGGAAAAAAAAAAAAGAAAACCACAGTCTTAATCTGACAATTTAAAAATATTTGAGAGAATTCACTCCATTTAATTGAGAACAATGGCTGTAGCCCCCAGCAAAACAACATGTGCAACCACCATCAGGGATGATGGGTAGAGGTCCAAGAGCATTCATGGTGGCCCACGTGGGAGAGGAGCTGGATGTGTGTCAGCCTTGCCCGTGTCCTTGCTACCAGGATCCTGGCAGTACAGCAGTCACTTCGGAGCTGCTCCCTATCCAGAAAGCTCTCTGAAGCTGCCCCTTCCACATGGTGTTGCTGGTTGGGTCTTTTCTTCTTCCTGGTTTCTTCCTCTCTCCTGGCTTGGACTCATGTTTCAGTTTGGTGCTTAATGGGGCTCTCTAAGATTTTCTTTCTGCTCTCTGCTTTATATTTCTGCAGCTGGACCACTCCCCACCCACTCCCCTCTCATAGCCAAGAACTCCACTCACGCCCCCCCACCCCCAATCACTCCAGAAGAGTTCCCTGTCTGACCTGGATGATTTCCCACCAAAACTGTAGGAGCAGGACTTTAGAGTCGCCTGCTCCCCTGCAGACCTGCCAGGACCCCTCCCTCCAAAGGGGCAGGGAAACCTCTTTCCAGACTGCCGAGTCTGACCTTCAGGCTATGCTCTGCTTCCTCCTGGGGAGCGTCTGTGAAGGCCACCCTTGGGAAGATGACTTCTGTCTCTGTTTAAAACAGAAAAGAAAAAGGTCAGGAGTACCTGAAGTGACTAAAGACTCAGCCAAGTAATTTCCTTAGTTATTCAGAATTGTTTTCCAGGAAGAGGAGTCAGCTACTGAAAAGGCAAGGCTGACACTTTACATAGTGATGTGGAAACGAAACCCTGCAGTTTCCGTCACTGAAGCGTCAGCATGTGATTATGCTCCTTCTGTTTTCTCTGACCTCCACTTTAAGCAGGTAGCAGTCTAGTAAATTTCATATTTCATGAAGTTTTTTAATTTGGTAAGGAGAAACTTCTAGAAGGCGTTGTCTTATTTTGTTTCATCTTGCCTTTTGCCAAGGCCTTAACCAAAAGTGTTGTACTAAATATCCTTGATGGAGAGAAGTGGAAATTATGAGCAGAGAGTGGATAAGGTACGTCCGAGACAGAGACGAGCTACATGACCAGCGATTAGCTCAGGCTCATGCCCTGCTCTGTTCTCCTTTCTGTGAAAATGACCAAATCTGGGAGGAGATGGCTGCTTTTTGTGTACAGAAGATAGGATTTGGGGCACCCATAGTGGCAAAGAGTCCCAGGCCCTATTGAGGGCAGACAAGCAGCGGGCTTTAAGGAGCTGCTTCAGGCTTAGACAGTGAAGATGTTCATGACCCTGGAGGACTAGAAATCAGAGAGCCTGCCTCTACCAAAGAAGGCTGTCTGATTACGATGTGGCCTTCTGGGGAGAAGAACCATCCTTCAGGACTGAGGTTGGTCATCCTGGTAGGATGATAGCTCAGAGTCATATGCAATTTGATTATATGAGAAGACAGAAGATGTGTTCTCTTGGAAGACACATTTCTGGGACGCCTGGTGACACAAATTGACATTCACACTTTCACACATGAAATAAGTTGAGTCTTTAAAGATAGCTACTTGTAGAAGGGTTTTAATGGACTGATGTAAATATAATCTTAACCTTAAAAGAGAAGTGTTTAGTTTCTAGCCCTTTCTTCAGAAGAATTCCTATGTTACACATCACTACACACTTCAGGTGGAAATGGAGGTGTTGTGATTGGAGTTGGTGGGATCCAGGGCCCTTCTGTTTGGCCCTTCCCTCACTTCCCTCCTTCAGTGACATCTGTGAAGGCTCAGGGCTCTGTGGATCAGCTTGGAGCCCCGCTGTAGGTCACTGACCTGTTTTGCTAAGTAGGTGACTATCAGTGACTGGCAACTTCTGGTCTCACCACAGTTCCTCAGGATTTTACTTAAGCTCCTCCGTAATTTGTCCCTTTCTTCCCTCCCAACCTCATGCCTTGGCACTGGTGTTCATCCTTTCATTCTGAGGTAAGATTCTGGTGTCCACCTTAGATGCTGGCACAGAGGCGGCACTCAGGCAGTGTCAGATACACCACGTGATACACACTGCATGAGGAAAGCCATCTCGGGGCCCAAAGGATGCAAGGAAAGAGAATACAATTTGGGCGCCACTGAGAAAAGACAGCACATTAATAACTTTAGCTTTATTTTTCCTCTCTGAGTTTGTTCAGAATGACTTCTACACGGTTCTGCCTCCAGTTGGGATTTAATACATAGAAGCTACCTGCATCTTTCATGCCACCTGGTCTGACTTCACAAGTCACACGTGGACACGCATATATACGTGTTGTGTTTGAAACCAGTTGAGAGTTTGAGAAGTCAGAGAGATCAAAGTAACTGTTCCTTTATTTTTTTTAGATAGAGTCTCACTATGTCACCCTCAGTAGAGTGCGGTGGTGTGATAGCAACCTCAAACTCTTGAGCTTAAGCGAGTCTCTTGCCTCAGCCTCCCCCAAGTAGCTGGGACTACAGGTGCCTGCCACAATAGCCAGTGGTATTTTTGTTGCAGTTGTTGTTGTTTAGCTGGCCTGGGCCACATTGGAACCCACCAACCTCAGTATTTGTGACTGGTGCTGTAACCATGTGCCATGGGCGATGAGCCAAAGTAGCTGTTCTTTTAACTAGTGAATCTGAGTCAGAGGATGTGGCTTAATAAGATTTTCTCCTACTTGTCCCCACATCTAGACTTTGGGATGAGCAGCCTTTGTGCAGTTAACAGGGTTACTTAGCCTGAAGGAAACATGGCCACCTCACACCTGGAAGTCCTCAGCATAGGAAGAGGTTTGGGTCTCCAGAGTCGCCTCAGGACTTGCCCTTTCTAAGGGGAAGCACAGGCAAGGCCCTGCACATGCGTGCGTGAGCACACACACAGAAACTGCTGACTGACTGCATCTTTTGTGACTCCCTGGGGAGGGAGTTAGGGGCGGGAAGTGTAGAACCAAGGGCAGGGTGACTACTTCCTACTATTTATGAATGGATAATAGTGCCACATACCTAGTTTGCAAACCAGAGTAGAACATTCAGGAAGAAGAAAATATTCTCTAAAAGTCATTTACTCTTCATTAAACCTAATTGCATTCTTCAAAGGCCTGTCAGTCATTTTGAATTGTGGTTTTTATGTTTGTTGATGGGGAGGGGGACCCTCAGCTCATTTCTGGCTGGGTGACTACCCATGGTGGTAGTCACAATGGCTGCATGATGGCTGATTTCTCCAAAAAACTGAAATGAAATCGAACCCAATGTTATGAAGATTGTGTTTACAAATGTATGGTAAAGTTGTGCATTAAATGCTCTTTAAGAATTTTGGCATTAGCCCTCACATATACAATGAAACCCCAGCACACACCAAATATGATCTATATAAGTCTAAGTTAGGATCCGACACATGTGCAGAG
This sequence comes from Galagoides demidoff, assembly GCA_963574575.1. Classification (NCBI taxonomy): domain Eukaryota; kingdom Metazoa; phylum Chordata; class Mammalia; order Primates; family Galagidae; genus Galagoides; species Galagoides demidoff. Next base: position 3,661 of record CAUYQV010172829.1, on the reverse strand, counting down.
ACAGAACACAGCCATGCAATGAAGAGACGCAGGGCCAAACAGCCTGTTAGGTCTAGGAAAAGTGTGAGCACAGTCAGACATCAACATACAAAATTAATCTTTCAACTTAGCTCCTCCCCAAGTGAGAAGGAGAAGCCAATGAAGACCGGTATCTGAGACCTGGATGGGGATTGGACACAGAAGGATCTGGGTTGGGCAGGATCCACGGGGAATGAAGACAGAGGGTGTTAGAGATGGTTCATGGGAGACAAATCATGTGCCAGTCCACCTTTTTGGTTGCAAGCCACAGGATCCAACTGACTTGGAATTAAGAGAGAGAGAGAGAGAGAGAGAAAATGTTTGTAATTCATGGAAACTTGAAGTACTTTTGGAGGCTATACAAGATTCAAGAGCAATGGAATCCAAGAAACAATAGGTCGTTAGAGCAGGACCACTCAGCCCTGGACACCAGGCAGCAGGTGACATTTCGCTTCCACTGCTACCCATGTTCCTTGGCAACACATGTCATTACTGCCACCACTGGATGCAGACATCAAACAGCATGGCTGCTCTGTGCCACCAGAATCAGCCTCAACTTTGATTCTTTTTGGCATCTCTTGTTTCTGATTCTAATTTTCTAGTGGGGATGTGTCTATGGCTCTGGCTAGACTATGTGCCGATGTCCTGGCTACCAGGCGAAGAGGGGAGATCACCTTTCATTAGCTGTCAAGAAAAGGAACTTAGGAAAATGCTCTCCGGCCCCTTGGCTCCAGGCACTGGTTGTCAGAAGTGATCAGCTCATCAACTGAATGATGAGCAGTCTAAATATATTCACTATAACACTGATACATGAATTGAGCATATTTAACATTCAAATATCAAAACTAAGGGAGCATCTGAAAGAATTAAGTGCCCCCAAATTAACAAAAATATTTCAAGTCTCAAAGAAAGTGTGGTATTTATTATGATTATTTTGGATATCTGTACCAGAATGTTCATTGCAGCGTTTTTCATTTTTATCAGCGACTGTTAGTGTATTATAACAATAACCCTAAAAAATCTTTGGGGGTAAAAGTGATGACTTATTCAAACTACAGCAATTCATTCTAAATTTACATGAAGCACTAAGTTGGTACTTGGGCTTTACTAAAATAGCTAAGATCAATTTCTGGGCTTCAGGGAGTTAACCATCTAGTTCAGGAAATAAGGTGTGTGCATAAAAATAATATCAAATGTGAACTATTGAGTGTCAAGATAACTTACAAGCTGTAATTATAAGTAGATGTTACACACACAAAAATGAAAGGATATTATGATGAAAAAAACTGTATACATAACTACATTAGCAACAAAACACCGCAAACCACAAATTGTATTGGTGATGTTGTTAAGGATGATGTGGCTGAGAATCACAAGAGCCCCTACTCTTCCTAGAAGAACCATCTAAACCTAACTCTCTTGAATCTGCCAGTTCACTCTTTGAAGTAAAAAAGGACACGATTCCCATTAATGGAAAGGATCACTTTTCAATATTCAGGCTGTTACAATGTTACCAGACGTGTATGAGAATGTTTCTTTGCTCACATTCTAGCTGACCACTAGGAGCTTCAAATCTGTTAAATCCTTACTGACCTAAAAAAAGCAAGTGGGGGCAAAGGAAGAATCGTATATTGTTCTCATTTGGTTTTCCTTGTGAATTAAGTGTCTTTTCATACATTTATTTTATCTTCTCTAGGCATCAGTTCTTTTTCATTCCCCTGGTCCTCAGTACTTTTGCCCAACTCCCCTGAATCTCTGTCAGGTGTACGGAAGTGAGGCAGACCGTCATTTTCATAGAACAGTCATTCCTTCTTACAATCCAGCTAAGTAAAATGCTTGCGAGTTATAACCGTCAATGAATTAGCTATACCACTAGTTTCAATGAATAAGCTAAAAAAAATTATTCCAGGCCTTCTTCCAGATAATTTTAATTAGTCCTCTAGGCTTTATTCTGCTAATAACTCATCTGTTTGAAGTCAAATTTGATGTAATTTTGAAATATGTGTATTATTTTAACTTAAAAAACCATGTAATATTGAAGCAAAATTCTATTTAAAGCAGTAATATAAAACTTAAAAGATTGAAAAGCAAATAAACACTTAGACTGGGGGAAATAAAGCTTCTGGATTGTCTTGGTTTTAAAACAAAGTAATTTTCCTTAAAACTAATATCAAACTAGTTAAATCTGTATCATGTTTTATTTTAAAAAACATAGAATATATTTTATATTTCATAGACCTCAAAAATCCTTTTAATTTACAGATTTCATTCTGAACTTATGTAAACTCTTTCATTCATTATTTCTTTATTATAACAATGAAGGTTTAGGTTTCTTCTTTCTCTCTCTCCCACTCTCTCAACGTCTTTCTTTTTGGAACTAGAGTCTCAGTGTGTCACCCCAGCTGGAGTGAAGTGTGACAGTCACAGCTCACTGTAACTATAACCTTGAACTCCTGGGCTCAAGTGATCTTTTAGCCTGGGCCTCCCATTAGTCAGTAGCTAGCCCTTTAGGCAGGCACTACCATGCCCAGCTATCCTTTATTACTTCTATCACTCACCCTATTACATAGCTTTTATTTTTTTTTTTGAGGATTATATTTTACTTAATAACATAAAGTTGACTTTACCTCCTCTATGTTTACATAGATGGAGCTGGACCATATTCTACTTAGTGCGGTATCTCAAGAATGGAAGAAAAAGTATCCAGTGTGCTCAGTACCATTAAGAAATCAATTTATAATCACTGACACTTTCATACGAAAGATAAATCACAACTATAGACCAGGATGAAGGAGGGAAGGGGAGGGAGGTGTGGGGAATGGGGGGAGGTTGACTGGAGGGAGGGTAAATGGTGGGACCACACCTATGGTGCGTATTGCAAGGATACATGTCAATCTATTAAGCATAGAGTATAAATGTCTTAACATAGTAATTAAGTAAATGAGGTGAAGGCTATATTAACTAGTTTGATGTAAACATTCCAAATTGTATTTAAAATCAGCACATTGTACCCCATAAATGCATAAATGTATACATGATCTATGTGTTTATGACTTAATAAAAAAAAGAAGAAAAAGAAAGTTGACTTTTGTTTCTTTGATTGATTCCTTTTCTTGTTGTTTGTTTTTCATAAATCACTTCCTAGCACTATAGCTTATTTAAAGATTGATGGAACTTTTTAAAAAAGTTAAATTGTGGCTTGGCACCTATGGCTCAATCAGCTAAGGCACCAGCCATGTACACCTAAGGTGGCAGGTTCGAATCCTCAGCCCCGGCCGCCAAACAACAATGATGGCTGCAACCAAAAAATGGCCGGGCATTGTGGCAGGTGCCTGTGGTCCCAGCTACTTAGGAGGCTGAGGCAGAAGACTTGCTTGAGCCCAGGAGTTGGAGGTTGCTATGAGCTGTGATGCCATGACACTCTACCCAGGGAATAGCTTGAGGCTCCGTCTCAAAAAGAATAAAAAATAAAAAAAAATAAAAAGTTAAATTGACATATGAAATGGGAGATTTGGATAAGTACAGTCCCTTGGTGACTCGCTTCTGCTTATTGCCCTTGAAGTCCTTAAGTTTGTGTAAAAAATTACTACTTGATATGGATTTTCACTCTTTCAATCATAGCTGATACCAGGAATGTTAAACC
>CAUYQV010172827.1:0-38674 GCA_963574575.1 Galagoides demidoff | reverse complement strand
AGGCGGAGGCAGGAGACTCGCTTGAGCCCAGGAGTTGGAGGTTGCTATGAGCTGTGATGCCATGGCACTCTACCCAGGGGGATAGCCTGAGGCTCCGTCTCTAAATAAATAAATAAATAAATAAATAAATATTTTTGAATGGATCAAAGATGGATCTCGTTGTTTTCACTTGCATTTTCCTGATTATAGGGAAACTTCTTCCTATTTATGGCAGCTTTTATATGTTATGAATATTAGACCTTTGTTATACTCCTGTGAAGTACAAATCTAATGATTTAGCATATGCAAGTAACCTGGGAACACTTTTCTCCTGCCAGCAGCTATTTGAATTACTGGGTACTGTGTGTAAACAATCAAACAATATAGTTAATCATGTAGTTGCCATTAAATGAAAGTCATGTTTCAAGGAAACAACATACTATAGGACAGTGGTTCTCAACCTTCCTAATGCCACAGCCCTTTAATACAGTTCCTGTGGGTCACAACCCACAGGTTGAGAACCGCTGGTCTAGGATGTGATTAACTGAATAATACCTCAGAATCTAAGAAATTGCAGAGTAGGAAGACAGATCCGGTGGGTCTTGCAGCTGGTTCTGTCCCTATCTGCTGAACGACCTGAGGGCTTTTGCCCCCTTAGGTATCTTAGAATGAGGAGGCTGAGTTGAAGCTGTGACTTTCCTCATGTACTTGGGAGTGCTAGGACTCTGCAGAAAAGCCTGGGAATGGGAAGAACCTCTGCCTAGTTCTTCCACCGGAGAGCAGCTCCTCTGAGGTGTGTTTATTATGCTTTGAGTTGAAGAAAGCATAATATCCACTCAACTGTGGGGAAAAAGCTTGAAAACCTCCAGATGAGTACCACCAGCCAGAGGTCAAGAGCTAGGTTCTAGAATCAAAATGTGTCTAGTCCAATGTTAATGGGTTATCAGAACTTAACATTAGTGTCACTGAAGTTGGTATACAACCCCCTGCTTCCACTGGCTAAAACATATAGAGTCAAACTGTCTAGGGGTTTAAATGCCAGTTTTGGCCTTTGCTAGCTAGGTGACACTGGGCAAGTTACTTAACCTCAGTGGCCATCTTTCTACACACTTACAATATGAGGTTGATAATATTTCATTGAGTAGTTATAGGGATTGAAGGAGATGATACATAAACCCTGGAGCTTAACAAGCCTCAGTAAATATTAGCTAGATATAAAAGTGTTGTTGCAGATACTGAGATACCCCCTTGTTCTGAAATGGGAGTATTCATAGGGAAGACTTCATGGAGGACATGAATGAAGACCAGGTATAGGGCTGGGGTCATCCAGAGGTCACCTATTTGGAGGTCACAATACAAGTGAGGCAGAGTTTATGGGCTATGGAGAGATAAGATTGGTTGGATATGCTGGGCTATGTGTGGCTATGGATATACATAATGCTGGACTAAGTATTATGGGCAATTGGGAGATAAGATTGGATGGAGATGGGTGGTGCCTGTGGCTCAGGGGGTAGGGTGCCAGCCACATATACCTAAGGTAGTGGGTTTGAACCTGGCCCCAGCCAAACTGCAATAAAATAGCCAGACGTTGTGGTGGGCACCTATGGTTCCAGCTACTCAGGAGACTGAGGCAAGAGAATCGCCTAAGCTCAGGAGTTGGAGGTTGCTGTGAGCTGTGACGCCATTGTACTCTATGGAGGGTGACATAGTAAGACTGTCTAAAAATAAATAAAAGATTAGATGGATATGTTGGACCACACTTTGAATGCTCGGTTAAGGAACTAAATTCAACATTAAAAACTTGAATTTTTAAGTAAGAAGACTTTTTTAATTCTTCTATGCTTAAAGAGGCATAGGATACTGCAATAACCTCATCATAGAGGAATCTCTTCACATGTGCTCACATAGTTCGTACTTTTTCACATTTTTTCAAAGGGAAAAAATGAAAAAGAACAAAATATCTGCAAAAGTCCTCAAACCAACAATAATAATGGGAAGAGGAATAAAAAAAGAAACTGGAATAAATGTAGGAACAAGGGCAGGAAAAGGGAAGGAGCTGAGTCCATTTGGCATTTGGCAGCAGGTGCCAGAGCTCTCTGCCAGCAGCAACGGCCTCAAATTAGCCTTTGCTGTCTCCACCGGGAGGTTGCCAGTCCTTCACCACCTGCTTGAGTGCCAAAGACCTTATTGGCACCCCAGCCTTCATCCATACTAGCTGGGCCCTTCGGCAGCCCTACCAGGCAAGCAATTTCAACACATATTTATTAACTTACCACATGCCCAGGGGTGCCAGTGCCTTTCAGAACAGAGGGTGGTCCTTCTTTTCCTCCTACCAACACCTGTATTTAGGTTAAGCTTTGGCCTGGATCATTTCCATGGAGCTCTCATTGCCTTTCCCACCCTTGTCTTTTTTCCCTTCAATCTGGGCTGAACATCACAGCCAAATTAATCCTTAAGTACAGCTTTGATCCTGCCACTCCTGTACAAAACCTGCCTTTAATCAAATACAAAAGGAACCACGTTCAAAGCAAAAGATTGGAAAATACAAAAAAAAGGAAAAATTCCCCATAACTTCGCCACCTAAAGATAATCTATAACCCACTGATTTAGTCTTTTTTATTTTTATTTTTAATATCTCATGGACTGGCCAGGCACAGTGGCTCATACCTGTAATGTTAGCACTCTGGGAGGCCGAGGAGGGTGGATTGCCTGAGCTCAGGAGTTCAAGACCAGTCTGGGCAAGAGTGAAACCCCATCTCTACTAAAACAGAAAAACTGGCTAGGTGTTGTGGCAGACACCCATAGTCCCAGCTACTAGGGAGGCTGAGGCAAGAGGATTGCTCAAGCCCAAAAGTTTGAGGTTGCTGTGAGCTATGTCACCATGGCACACTAAACAGGGCACAGAATGAGACTCTGTCTCAAAACAAAACAAAAAGACCTCGGGCAGCGCCTATGGCTCAGTGAGTAGGGCACTGGCCCCATATGCTGAGGGTGGTGGGTTCGAACCCAGCCCCGGCCATACTACAACAAAAAAATAGCCAGGCTTGTGGCGGGCACCTATAGTCCCAGCTACTTGGGAGGCTGAGGCAAGAGAACTACTTAAGCCCAAGAGCTGGAGGTTGCTGTGAGCTGTGATGCCATGGCACTCTACCCAGGGTGACAGCTTGAGGCTCTGTCAAAAAAATAAAAAATAAAAAAAGAAGGCTTCGTGAGTGCTGACATGTTTTTAGTAGCTTGTATGCTTGATTTCCTGCTTTGTTGAAGCTCTTCCTGATCTCTTTGGCTTTCTTTTCCTGCTCCCTTAAAAGCCCTTCCTTTTATTGTTTTAAGTCATTATCTCCTTGACATGAAGAGCTCTTCAATGAACCAAATGACTAATTATACTAAGTGCAACAATGAACGAAACCTGAGTGTCCAAGGGAAAATGCATTTCCTCCATGCACTGCCTCCTTGAGCATCTAGAGAGGAAAACATCTTCCTGCTTCCTCCTCCCCTTTCTTTCCCCAACCAGGAGGACCCTGGGTAAAGGGAAAATTCAGTTGGCTGCCCTTAGAACTAGGCTTTGAGCTGTGAACAGCAGCTGGGAAAAGACTGCTCCGGGTGGCCTGTTTCCTCCTGTGGAGGGTGGAAGGGTTCCTGTGTGCTGTCCACTGCCTCTTTTGGGTCTATGACCTTTCAGGGTGGGATGCAGAGGCTTTCCATGAAGGCTAAGTAGTCCTGATAGGAAAATTTCAGGCCCTTCAGAAACAATGAGATGCAACCAGTTTCCAATAGGATCTAGGCCAGCTGCTTTCCAACTTTGATTATGACCCACAATTTACGCCCCAGCTCCACATAAAATCATCCTTGTGCTTCCTATGTGTGATGCATTGTGATGTTTTCTATTCTATTCTATTTTTCTTAGTATTTGCCACCTTTACCTAAATTGATTCCATAGACTATTAAATGGGTTGAACTTAAAGTTTAAAGAATGCTGTTAAATCTCAAAGGCATTTTAAACCTTTTCCTGAATTTTCTGGTTCTAATAACATATCTATTTAAATGCCCCAATGACATCGAAAGGCCTAAAATCTTTGTACCATTTGAATCAGTAATTCACCTTTGATGACTCTACCTCAAGAAAGATTGTTATTAGGAGGGGGATTAAGGGACCTTTGGGAATATTCTGTTTGTAGCCATACATTTGATGGATTTCTGGGAAAGTTGAATGGATGAAAGCTGAATTTTACTTTAGACTGTGGAGGAAATTCAAAAACACCTAAATTTGACTTCTTCATTCAAAGAAGCAGACGTAGTCATAGCTGTTAACAACTACACCCCCAAAAGATTTCTTAACTCAGTGTTAACCAGGAGGAAAGCTCTGGCGATACTCCACTGGCCTCCAACTTAAGCCCTAATGCACAAAACCATCTTATTACCAATGACTTGGAGGAAGACATGGAAGGCAGTTTAGCCAGACGGGTGGGAAAGATGCAAAAATAAATAACCTATTTGGCAAACCAACATGCAAATGGCATAAAACTGGCTGGGGGCAAACATGAAGTTCTCTGGGATGCTGTTTAGCAGCTTTCCTTGGCCTCTACCCGCTGGATGTCAGGGGGAACAGCCTCTCCCCCCAGGCAAAAAGGTTTCTCTATTTTTCAGAAGAGGACACTGATGTGTAGGTACTTCAAGCAACTTGCTAGAGATCTCACAGCCAAGGTAGTAGACCTGGAGTGTGTCACTCCAGAGCCTGCACACACTTGCCCACTGTGCTATGAGAGCTTCATGCCCATACGCCAGGGGAACACATACAACAGTGGCCCAGGAAGCAGGTAACGCTCTCCTTGTGGACATGGAACATGGTGGACAAGAAAAACTCGCAAGTAACCCTAGTATCCTAAAGCAAGACTTGTCCTGCAGCTGAAGGTCCAGCCTCCAGTTTGCTTGTTGACTTAATTCATATAAAATCCTGGTCTGTTTATTCTTATAGCAGCAGGATGGTAGAGCAACTCTAAAAAGGATCATCAGCACAAGTGGTTAAGAGCATGTGGTGGCACTTCACAGGTTAAATTTCAGTTGTCTGGAACCAGTTTGCTTCCAGGTACCCCAATCCTTGAGCTCTGGGTCCAAGTGTGGAAGACGCCAGGATCAACCTTCTACTCCCTAGACAGGGCCTGCTGAATTGTCCCCTGAGACTGACTCATGAAATCAGGGGACACTGGCAGAAGGTCTAAAAACTGGACAGGAATCTTACCCAGGTCAGGGCCAGGAGCCCCAGAAATGATTGAGAAGTGTCAGGGGTCACCTGAGCCCAGGGAGTTGCAGGTGGGCGGTGACCTGCCCCCCTCTCTCCCCTAGTGGCTGCCTTGGAGCTCAGGTCTGTTGACCTGCAGAGTCCCAGGAACAACAAGGAGCACCACACGAAGGAGATGGGGCTGAGGAGGCTCATCTTGCGCCGTGGCCAGCTCTTCACCATCCAGCTGGGCTTCAGCAGGCCCTTCCAGCCCGAGACAGACACCATCACCTTCGTGGCTGAGACTGGTGAGTTCACCCCACCCTGCAGGTTCCCTCAAAATGGGAGTGCTAGCAGAGTCCACCTGCAGGCCCCCTGCCTCTCCCTCCGAACCACCCCTCCCCTCTGCTCTCTTGGGAGCCCCCAGACTCCTCCGGCACAGGACCCAGTAGTGTTAAGGAAAGATCTGGCAACCAGCAGACTGAGCTGTGGCAGTAACAATAAGCACTGTACTAAAACTTCACATGTGTAACCTCATTTAATCCCCATGACAAGACTTTCAGGTAGGTACTATTGTGACTCCCACTTTACAGACCAAAAAAAGTAAGGCACAGAGATCTTAAGTAGTTTTTCCAATAGCAGTAAAAGCTAAAAGGATTAGCAAGTAGTGGGAGAAGGTGAGGGTCCTTTCATCCTCCCTAAAATCATATACCACAGAGATTTTTGAGCCTCGCTTTGGGGTCTTTCTCTCTGACACAGGACCTGAGCCATCAGAGCTGCTGGGGACCCGGGCCGTGTTCTCACTCTCCCAGACTCGGCGTGGGAGTGTCTGGGGTGCTTCTGACTACACCACGGACTCCAGCTCTCTTCAAGTCTCCATCTTCACACCAGCCAACGCAGTCATTGGCCATTACACTCTGAAAATCGCGACTTCTCAGGGCCAAGGCCACAGTGTGACTTACCCTCTGGGGACTTTCATCCTACTTTTTAACCCTTGGAGTACAGGTAGGACTTGCTCACAGGCTGACTTGATCCATTGGGAAGGCTCTGTGAAGTTCCTGGGAGAAAATTCAGAAGATAAATCACTGTATATCTAATGTAATATATTCCCATGTGCTCTCACTAAAAATCATCTTTACAAAGAAATTTTAATGCTATGATGAAAATATTCATGGTGTGATATTAAGTGAAATATCTCAGGGAGTGGAACAGTGATGCTAATTATGTTAAATGCATGCACACAGAAAGAGAGAGTGGCTAGACCCCCACGGGGGGTGTCTCTGCGTGGTGGGAATGATTGATTTCTATTGTCTTCTGTATATCTATATTAGGTATTTATTTATTTATTTAGATATAGAGTCTTACTTGTTGCCTCTATAAAATGCTATGGCATCACAGCTCACAGCAACCTCAAACTCTTGAGCTCAAGCGTGATCTCTTGCCTCAGCCTCCTGAGTAGCTAGGACTGGTGCCCTCCACAACACCTGGCTATTTTTAGAGAAGGGGTCTCACTCTTGCTCAGGCTGGTCTTGAACCTCTGAGCTCAGGCAATCTACCCGCCTTGGCCTCCCAGAGTGCTAGAATTATAGGCATGAGCCATTGCACCTGGCCTATCTATATTTTTTAAATCTCTACAGTAAACTTGCCATTTTACAATCAGGAAAATATAATTTTTTTTTTCTGAGACAGAGTCTTGCTTTGTCACCCTGGCTAGATTGTAGTGGTATCGTCATAGCTCACATCAACTTCAAACTCCTGGGGTCAAACAATCCTCCCGGCCCAGCCTCCAAGTAGCTGAGACTCTAGGTGTGCACCACCATACCCAGCTAATTTTTCTATTTTTTGTAGAGAGAGGGGTCTTAGACTCCTGGCCTCAAGTGATTCTTCCTCCTGGGCCTCCCTAAATACTAAGATTACAAACATGAGCCACTGCACCCAGCCAAGATAATAATTCCTTAAAGTGTAGGCTATATTGCTGGTCTCTAGAAAAGTAAATAGTAGATTTTTAAGGGGCACCAGTCTTAGTTTCTGTTGCCATCAACCCACTGATCACTTCTCTTGTCTTCCACAAACTGTCTTGACTGGTTTTTAATTATATTATTCTATTTTCTGGTTTGGGGTTTTGTCCCTTCCATCACTCTCAACTGCTCAGAGGATGATGTCTACCTGCCGAGCGAAATGCTGCTGCAGGAGTATATCATGAGAGATTATGGCTTTATTTACAATGGTCATGAACGATTCATCACCTCCTGGCCGTGGAACTTTGGGCAGGTAACACTGTCACCTGGATGTGGGCCTGGGGTGGGCTTGTTAAAATTGATCTATAAGCAACTCCATTAGCTCATTAGAGCTGCCAACAACGGCCAGGGTGTGAGGTGCTGGGCCAATTTTCCTTCCAATGACAGGGGTGAAGATGGATGAGGAGATATCTTTTCTTTTTAGTTTTTGATATTTTATTATGAAACCTTAAAACATACCCAAACTAAATAGGCTACTTTAATGAGTCTCCATGGATCCATCTCTCAGCTTCAATAGTGATTGATTTATGGTGAGTCTTGTTTCTTGTATACCAAGAGTGTATAGTCCCCATGCCAAATGTGGCCTACTGCTTGTTTTTGTGTGCCCTACAAGCTAAAAATGGTTTTCACATTTTAAAATCATTGAAAGACGCACTCTAGGCGGCTGAGGCAGGTGGATTGCCTGAGCTCAGAAGTTTGAGACCAGCATGAGCAAAAGCGAGACCCCATATCTAGAAAGTAGTGGGTGCCTGTAGTCCCAGCTATTAGGGGGGCTGAGGCAAGAGAATCCCTTGAGCCCAAGAGTTTGAGGTTGCTGTGAGCTGTGACGCCATGGCACTCTTCTAAGGGTGATAAAGTGGGACTGTGTCTCAAAAAAAAAAAATTAAACAAACAAAATCATTGAAAGAGAATTTTAAAAGAATTGTATTTTGTGACATGTGAAAACTATATGAAGTTCAATTTTGTGGTATCCGTAAATAATATTTGAATGAAACACAGCCATGCTCATTCATCTGGATATGGTCTGTGGTGCTTTCACACCACAGCAGCAGAACTCAGCTGTTGGGAAAGAGACCCTGTGGTCTGCAAAGGCTAAAATATTTACTCTCTGCTCCCTTATAGAAAAAGCTTGCCCAAACTTGGTCAGCACTCCACCTTTCACCCCTGCCCCACCTCACCATTAGATTTTTAGGAAGCAGATTACAGATATCATGACATTGAATTTACCATTAGTGGTAATATTTCAGAAAATAGTTCTAAAAGATGACTCTTTCTGAAAAACCTAACCAGAATACATGATCATAACTGGGGGAAAAAAGCGAACAGTAGTCTCTTAATGACATCAAACATTTGATATATAGAGCCAGATTTTGGCTCTGGTCAACCTTTCCATTCTCAATCATGGCGGGTGTAGTTCTGTGCTCCCCCCAGTGCCATCTCAGTCCTGTCCACAGACTGCAGAAGGGAAGAGTTGGGGGATGCAGGGAGCCTCGTAGGGCACATTTTCCCTATTCTCCAACTGTGGCAATTTGTGAAATTTTTTGATGCTAAGATGAATACCTGTGCGTTTGGCAGCCAAAAGGATTGTGCTCACATCATGAACATATTTTGTGAATGTGTGTCATGAGCCTAACATGGCCTCTCCAGGGCTCACAGTGTCTTTGATTCCCTCAATATGATTTCAAGACTCTCCACCATCTTTTCTCTCTCCTCAAAGGCCTTGCCCTATGCCTGTCCCTATAACTTAGCTGATCTTTTGCTGTTCCTATAAGTCCTTCAAGTAGGAACTACTAATTGGTACCCACCATACTCAAAGGACTCAGGTAAATGTCTCCACTTCCCTCTCCTCCCGTCTACCTCATCCTTCGAAGTTCATTAGCTCCAAAAGCCTTTCCTGATCTCTTCAGCCAACAGGGATCTCCCATTCTCTGAATTCTATGTGCATTTTTCATTAGAACTACATAGTTTAGTTCAGAATTCTGAATCTAATTTTTTTGTTTTTGAGACAGTCTCACTCTGTTGCCCAGGCTGTCCAGGCTAGAGTATCATGGCATCAGCCTAGTTAACAGCAACCTCAAACTCCTGGGCCTCCCAAGTAGATGAAACTACACGTGTCCACTACAATGCCCAGCTAATTTTTCTATTTTTAGTAGAGACAGGGTCTTGCTCTTGCTCAGGCTGGTCTCAAACTTATGAGCTCAAGGGATTCTCCCATCTCAGCCTCCCAGAGTGCTGGGATTACAGGTGGAGCCATCTTGCTTGGCCTCTGAATCAAATTCATTCCCAGTCAGATTTATAAGCCCTTTGAAGGCAGGACCTTGTCTCATATTTCACCCCTCCTCAACTCCCCACGTATACATCATCCCTAAAGGTCCATGTTAGTGTCACGAAATTTCAAAATTCTAGACGTATTTGCTGTTCTCTTTTGTTTCTCTTGAAATTACCTGGAAGTTTGAAGACGACATCGTAGATATCTGCTTTGAAATCTTGAACAAGAGCCTGTACTACCTAAACAACCCATCCCAAGACTGTTCGCAGCGGAACGACGTGGTGTATGTGTGCAGGGTGGTGAGCGCGATGGTGAGGATGCAAGCTTCCTGCCCTGAGAACTGTCTGTGCTTCCCTGGTGCTGTGGGGACCTATCTGTCTGTCCTTTGCAGATCAACAGTAATGATGACAATGGCGTGCTGCAGGGGAACTGGGGTGAAGACTACTCCAGGGGGGTCAACCCTCTGGAGTGGAATGGCAGCGTGGCCATCCTGCGGCAGTGGTCGGCCAGGGGCGGGCAGCCTGTCAAGTATGGGCAGTGCTGGGTCTTTGCTTCTGTTATGTGCACTGGTGAGTGGAGAATCACTCTTTAATCTTTATGATAACTCTTTGAGGTCAGGCTGTGATTGTTTCCATTTTCAGGCGAGTTAATTGTGGCTCATAGAGGTTTAGTAGCTCACCTGTGGCCCCACAGCTTGGGAGCAGTGGGCCCCTGGGTTCCTAACCAGCACATCCATAAATCCTGCCCATTTGCGTGAGAGGGGGCTGAACTTGATGGAGCAGCCAAACTGTTAAAATGGTCATCTGGAGAGAGGGGCCTGTGGTCCTAAAACAGAGGCCAAATGGCTTCTTTCTGCCAGCTGCTCAGGCTTCTCAGCTCAAGGAGATCCTGGAGGAAGGTGCAGGCAGGTGGTCTGAAAGAGCCAGACTTCCCAAATGAGAGAATCTCAGAGAATCTCCCTCTGAGATTCTCAAGAAGAGATAATTAAAGATTTGCCTTTTTGCTAACTGCCCTTAAGGCGCATTGATGTTTTGTTTTATTTTTTGAGACAGAGCCTTAAGCTGTCGCCCTGGGTATAGTGCCATGGCATCACAAGTCACAGCAATCTCCAACTCTTGGGCTTAAGCGATTCTCTTGCCTCAGTCTCCCAAGTAGCTGGCACCTGCCACAATGCCCAGCTATTTTTTGGTTGTAGTCACTGTTATTTGGCAGGCCCGGGCTGGTTTTGAACCTGCCAGCTCTGGTGTATGTGGCTGGTGTCTTAGCTGCTTGAGCTACAGGCGCCGAGCCAGCATTGATGTTGTATGCATTAACATTTAGTTACAATTCAGAGCAAAGTAGTTAGACACAGTGGCTTATGCCTGTAATCCTAGCACTCTGGAAGAACAAGGTGGGCGGATTGCATGAGCTCCGGAGTTCGAGACCAGCCTGAGCAATAGCAAGACCCCCATCTCTACTAAAAATAGAAAAACTGAGGCAAGAGGATCTCTTGAGCCCAAGAACTTGAGGTTGCTGTGAGCTATAATGTCATGGCACTCTAGGGCACCGGAGTGAGACTCTGTCTCAAAAAGAAAAAAATTTTTTCAGAGTAAAGTTGTTACAGATTCAGGTTATCTGTGAAGACGAAGGAAGGGTGGAGAGTACTGAGGTACTTGCCTGTCTCTCCCCCTGTGAGGCCAGAATGCCTCTCACAGGCTGACTTGTTACCTCATGAGGGGGACAAACATTTGCTGAACTAATGGTTGACTGAGTTGGAGAAAGAGGGAGCACAGAATGGGGAGGACAGGGACAGGAACCAAAGACAAAGTTCTAGACTTTTCTGAGAGGGGCCACATAACCTGCAGACAGAAAAGAGGTTTAAATCTGAGTGTTCAAATCAAAGGACCTCACTTTGCTCATTTGTGAAATGGGGCCAGGACTACTCTGGAAGTCCTGGGGAGGCAGTGGCCAGGTAGGTGTATGGAGGAGGCCTGGGGTGAGCAGGAGAAAGGCACAGAAGACTGGTTGCTCTCAATAGTCTTTTACTTCTGAAAGCATTCTAATCCTCCTGGCGGCTTACAGTGGTTGTCTGTGCCTCCTGGGAAGGAGAGGGATGCATAAACCTCTCTTTGAACTCTTTTCCACACTGGGGGAGGTAGGAACCTAAGTCCCCAAGGTCACAGATGTTCCTCGGCTTGATTTCAAGTGGCTGTGGGCATGGGGGTGTGCATGGGGGAGGGGCAGTTGTGTCTACTTTGTGGGGACTAGCTCGATGAAATCTTAACTCAGCTTTAAAAAGCTTTAGTGGTAGGTGGTGCCTGTGCCTCAAGGAGTAGGGCATCGACCCCATATACTGCGGGTGGCCGGTTGAAGCCCAGCCAGGCCAAAAACTGCAAAAAAAGCACAAACAAAAAAAGCTTTAGTGGCATTATCCTAAGAAGCCACAAGGTGGCGCTGCTGCATCGTCATATGTGGTTAGTCCTGTCTTTGATACCCTGTGTCATCTCTAAAGTCTAGCCCACCCTTCCACCAATTCTCTAATTTCTTCCTTGTTTTCCTTCTAACTTTTGCCTGTAAGTCGAATTACAGATCCAAAATTTCAGAACTGAAAATCACCTGTCCAACTTCTCGTTTTGTTAAACACAAACAGACCAAGGCCCAGAGAAGTTGGCCCACTTACCTAAGGTCACACAGCTTCCCATTTGAAACTGGCCATAGTATAGGGCTAAAGTTTTTAAAATTTTCTTTTTAATTATCAAGACTTTATGTTCTCCATTTTTAACTTGGAAATCTGCTGGGTGAGAAAAGCCCTAAATGATGAATTGAATTCTTTCAGTGATCTTCAAATGACTTCTTTCTCCTTAAGGGGTCATTGATGGGAAAGGGGGGCAGCAGGGGTCTGGGCCTGGGTGCAATGCTCTAGGAATAAAGAAGTTACAGGTGTGAATCAGCCAGACTCTTGGCTTCTTTCTCTCTTTTAGCTTAAGTTAGAAACTAAGCATGGAAACCAATAATTCTGCTTGAAATGAACTCAATGATTCTCTGTTCTTTTTTTTCCTCTTCAGTAATGAGATGCTTGGGTGTTCCAACTCGTGTTGTTTCCAATTTCCGTTCGGCACACAACGTGGATAGGAACTTGACCATTGACACCTACTATGATCAAAACGCAGAGATGCTGCCAACTCAAAAACAAGACAAAATATGGTGAGGGGCTTTGTCTTGAACAGAAAGGTTAGAAAAACTGTGTCCTGGTTCTCTCTGGCTCTTGAGCCGATATTGTCCTGTACATAGCTGCTGACATTAGGAGAATAATGGTCAACACAGGAGGTGGTTCTGACCAATCAGATCATCAAATCAAATTCATTTCAGAGATAGAGGACAATGTGATAACATTCTAAAGCCTCAACGAATAACTGCATGTGTTCTGAACACTGACCTAAAAATTATTCATCTTACTCTTCCTTCTCTGAGTCTGTTTGTACCGTTCTGTTTTCCTGTCATGGGCCAGGCCAGGCCTTGCTGCCTCTAGTGCCTCTTCTAGGCTCTCCTGCCTTTTTCCTCCCCTTGCCTCACTCCCTCACCCTGTGTGTGTCTGTGTGTGTGTGTGTGTATTTATTTAGGGCAACCAGATTTTAACATGGTGAGGCGGGACAACATGGCTGGGACGGGGCAGGGGTGGGGCGGGGGGCGGGGCAGGGCCTGACAACAACGCAAACTTTGATAAGCAGTCCTCGATAATCACTTCTCAGCAATTATTTGTTATTATTACAGTTTAACATTATAAAATTAACAAAAATAATATAAAACTCATATTCTGGCGAAATAGCCACATGGCAGCCGAAAACTGTATATTCCCTTCTTGTTCCCGCCTCTTCGTGCATTCTTTCCAAAAATCGGGACTTTTTAAAAATGCCGCAGGACACAGGACAAACTTGAAAAGCGGGACGTCTGGTCACCCTAATCATGCACTATGTATGCGTGTGTGTATTCCTAGTTCCTAGACTCTTCATTCTTTCCCACTAGTCTATCTTTCTATTCCTACAGAGGTCTCTACCATTTTAGTTAATGTGGCATGATGGTATATTTTGGTATCTGTTGAGCCAACCCTCAACGGTTTTATTTTCTGTAGTTTTCCTGTAGCCCTGCCCTTGCTACCAGGAGTGAGATAGGAATTCCCAAGCATCTGCATCCTAGGAGATGTTTGAGATGCTGGGGATGCTGTTTGCCTGAACAGGCCCGAATGCCGGGGTTGGTGTATTCTTTTAGAAATCCTCAAGATCGGAGGCTGGCCTCAGATGTGAGGAAACTCACAGAACCCCTGGGCCTCGGTGCAGGACCCAGATCTCTGAGAAGGCCCGGGCATGTGTGGACTATTCTGTAACAGCAGAGTTTCTAGGAATTAGGTATGTACCTTTGGAAGCTTTTCCTATAAAAGGAAAAAAATTCTCAATCATAAAATGGGGATACCTACGCGGTCCTGTTACTCTTAGAATAAAAATGTGGAAATGATAGATTACAAACGGGAACGTCGGTGACCAGAACATTGTGTAAAATGTTCGTTTCCAGAAGAAATAAAGTGTTGTTTATTCATACCACGAAATTCTTTCAGTATTTTTAGACCCAAGAGAAGAGATAGTCTACCCCAGGACCTTATATGGGTTCTGTTCCTACCCTTTCATGAAGACAGAGCACTGAAATTCACCAAGCCTTCATTCACAGGCTGGTTCTTCAGGTCACTGAAACCGTCTAGCTATCTTAGCCCAGTCCCCAAAATACCAGCCACCAGAAACAGATCAAGCAAAGCGACAAGTAAGGTTTGGATTAAGCTTGTGGAGAAGCCTGTTGCCGAATTGTTCTAAGAGGGGGGAGAAATGGTGACACAGGTCAAATTCCACTGAGGCAAGACTCGGACTTAATCAGCCAAGGTCTGCATTTGCCTAATGATCAATGTTTTCCCTTTAAGTAGTTTATCCCCTTGGGGTGCAGCCATCTTTTGTTTTTGTGCATTTTTGTGGTGACCAGATTTAACCTATAAATAGAACTAACATGACTCCGTTCTTCCGGGAATCAGGGAGCAAATCACCCCTAAACTCAGCTTTCATAGGTGACTTGTCGGATTATGGACAAGGTACAGTTTCTCCTTCCTTTGTTAGGAAATAGCACATTTTTGAGCGGTGGTGTCATCAGAAACTGCAATACATGGAATTTCCATAAAATGCTATGACAGTCTTTAAGGATGTCTTCAGGCAGCTGATTTCTGCTCCGAGTTTATAAAATGAAACCCAGATTTCCTTCTGGACATGTAAACAGTATTCCTCCCATGTAGAAGCATGGCCAGGGCACATAAAAATGAGTAATTCATTAGCTTCCAATTGTATTTTATTATGTGTCTGCATTCTCAAATACAATTGGTCCTCTGGGAAGGGGGAAAAAAGTGGACATTTCTTTCTAACTGTTCCAATATGGGAGAATAACTTGCTTATCAATCGTCCAAAACATTAATCTTCTCAGATCAGAATGAACTGCACGTGCCGTGAACACGTCCATGCCTATCGGGTGGTTTTGGTTTGTTTTCTTTTGTTCTTTGGGAGCCTGTCTTTAGTCCGAATCCCAGGAAGACACGATGCTAGCTCAGAGGTGAACACAAGACATTTACTGAGTACCCAGACATGGCGAGACCCAGCACCAGGCTCTAGTGACACAGAGGCAAACACAAGAGTTTCTGTCCCAAGGGCTGAGCACTTGGGGAGATGGAGAAATGAACATGGAAGGGGTATTTGTGATGGGGACATACAGCGGGGCCAGCTAACCAGATTGGGAAGGGGAGTTGGGGGTTCCCCGGGCCTTTCAGGAGCTGATGATGTCTGAACTGGCTCTGACGGGGAAGTACAAATAGGTCAAATGAGGGAGGAGGATGAAAAAGGTGTCCCAGGCAAGGGACCGGCATTAGCAAAGTCATGGCAGTAGGGGGAGTCACCCAGTTTGGGGGGGGGAGTTGGGAGCTTGAGAGAAGGAAGAATAAGAAGGATCACAGGCCGGTTGTTGTTGTGGAGACCATGCCCGTCTCCTGGAGTGGTGCACAGCCACTGAGAAATAGGTGGGGGAGTCGGGGTGGAGGCAGGTGCAGGATTTGTACTTTGGGATGAAAGGTGGAAAAAAGGATGAAAAGAGATGGAAGGGACTCCCAGTGTCGAGCACGCACAGTATTAAGGAATGTGGAAATGCAGCCTGAACTGGACCAGCCAAAAGAGGAAAAAGGTGCTTCGGATTGAACATGCATTTTGGAGAGTGGGGTCTAGAATGACTTGTGAGAGGTTTGAGCAACTGCAAGGGGCCTGCTGACTGAGAGAGAGGCTGGATAAGGAGGAGCAGGGCAGAGCAGGCTCTGGGGGGAGAGGGTGGTCTGTGTCCACCCGGGATGTGTGGTGCTGCAGTGTAATCACCTTTGTGTGTGTTTATCCAGTAGTTCAGGAATGAGCTCTGGACTGGAGACATTGCCCCTGCCCCCAGCTCCGGGTCACTGCTATTCCACGTTCTGTCTCCATGACTCTAGCTATTTCATATTAGTGCAGTCACGAAATATTTGTCTTGTTTGGTGTCAGGATTATCTCACTTAGGATAATGTCTTCAAGGTGTATCCATGTTGTAGCAAAACTAAATAATATGTCATAGTGTGTATAGATTGCATTTTGTCTATTTATCCTTCCGATGGTGGACACCGGGGTCCTTTCCACTGTTTGGCTGTTGGGAATAATGCTGCCGTGAATGCTGACATGCAAGGAGCTGCTTGATGCTCTGCTTTCTGTCCCCTGGCGCGTATACCTACAATCGGAATTCCTAGATCATATGCCACTAGGATTTTTAACTTTTTAAGGAAATACTTTATGGTTTTCCATAGCGGCTGCGCGATTTGACATTCTGACCAGCAGTGCACAAAAATTCCACTTTCTCCACGTCCTCGAGTACACGTATTTTTTGGTTTCTTTGCTAATAGGCTGACAGCTGTTCTTTTCACTTTCCTCTCCCTGGAGCTTGTGGCAGAGACCACTACATGTTTACTAAACTTCATTTTCCTTTTTGGGGAGCACACAGAGCCCTTCCCCAATGTCCCATGTAGTGAAGACGGCAGCGTGGCTGAATTTTGGTCAGTAGAGTCTACCGGCTGCTCCCAGGCCTGGCCCGTGAACGCTTTGTGTAGATTTCTTATCCCAGCCACTCACTAAATGGAAATCATTCCCAGGACCTAAGCGGAGGCAGAGCCACAAGAAGGGAGGAGCTTGGTTCAGGGCACAACTTGGAGAAGAGCTGCCTAGGGGACCCACTGGACCTAGATAGTGGGCTGCTATCTGAGTGAGATGCGAAAGTCTCCTGTGTCAAGTCGCTGAAATCTGCAAGTGTTTGTTGCAGCATCTACCTGACCCTCATACGGGAGAGTGCAACCTCTCAGTTTTTCTCTGCACTTCTGCTTCTTTTCCGTAAAGAACTGGCTCTCTTTGCTTCTGCCTCCATGCTTTTGGAAAACAACAAGCCACTCTTTTCTCTCAACTTCTCAACAGTCAACCCAGAAGACTTCAGTAACCAAACATGGCGGGGGAGGGGGATGTTTCTCTGATTCAGTTCTGACACTATCTACCTGGAGACAGTGTCAGATCCCCTGGGTTGAGGACTTAGTCCCCAAAACTACTCCCCTCCCAACCACCGGTCACAATTCCAGGCCTCTAGAGTTTCTGACTGTCAGGCTTCACGATGGGGTTCCCATCACCCCTTTTTCAATCAGTTCACTGGAGCAGCTTAAAGCACTTTGGGAAACACTCATGTTCACTGTGATTATAAAGGATATTGGGAAGGGAATCAGGAAGGAGGTGGGAGCTTCCAGGCCTTCCTTGGGCACCACTTTCGAGGAACCTCTGTGTATTCAGCTATCTGGAATCTCCCCATACTCAGTCCTCTTGGGGTTTTATGGACGACCATGTGGAAATGTGATTAACATTCAGGGTATGACCCTCTGTGGAATGAGATTCTTATGACCCGCAATCAGAAAGGCAGGAAAGTCAGAGAGATTCTGTTTCCTGAGGCCTGTTTCTAAGGCTAACACACCGGCATTATAACAACAAAAGACTAGCAAGGGTGACCTGGTTATCAGCCAGGAACTGTGGATAGAAACCTACACATAGATGTCCTAACATCACAGTACACAAGGTGGAGATGGCCATCTCTGAGATTTTATGTCCTCCCTGTCTCTCCAGTTTGGTTATTAATAGTATCACTGAATTTCAAGTCTGTTGATAGGCCCAAATTGATTTCCACCCCAGCGCCAATCCATGACAGCCCTAGGGCAGCGCCCCCATCGCAAAGTGAAGCTGCTGTGGGTCCACCCCACAAGGAGGAAATTTGGGGCTTAATGGGCACCCCTAGAGGTCTCTCCTGTAATATCATTTCTTACAGTATCATTTAAGATCTACTTGATTTGGCATCACCTCATGAATCAGGATCACAGGAGCAGGATGTGGTGTCTCCAGAAATATCTGTTGTATGGTTCAGTCACAGTGGAGTCAAGAACCACCATCTTGTAGGACTCAACAATGTTTTAATGCCTGATTTTGCTGAAAGTTTGTGTAAAAGTCATCCGAGACAGATAAAAATTCTACTATTAAAAGTCTTCAGAAATAGGACTTTGAAAGCTCTTGTTGGTTTAAAACTGGACACCATTTCTTTGTATTGAATGGAAGTTCCTTGAAGAACTTTAAGATCCTTCTTGGTTATGTACTTGGGGTTTAATTGGGCATTGCAAGCTCAAATGCATTCAGGGGCTAGGCTGGTACCATAAATATAATAAAAGCTGCAGAAGGATAGAAGACAATTAGAAATGATAGGCCCCATGGGAAATTGGGAAATGTGTGCCCCAGTAAAGTCTTCCAAATTCAAAATTATGTTAAATACCATGGTCTAACAAAACACATGTCTCAAGGCTATGTTGAGCAAGTGAAGCTGTGGGTTTGGAACCTTTGCTAAGTAATCTCCTCCTCCTTCCAGACAAAACGAGGCCAAGTCCTTTAATCTTCCTTCACACGAGCTCTTTACCAGCGGGCATTTTTTTGTTCCTCGTTTTCAGACCCCATACCTCCTTTTTAAAGAGGTAGAGAGGGAAACCACAAAAATTAATTTTATAACGCAAAAACAATCCGAGCTGAGAAACGTTCTTTCTTTTCAAATCTCATCATTTCCATGACTATATGTTATCAATGTGTTTGTTTAAAAATATGAGGGTCTATGTTTTTTGTTATGAAGGTAATGTCTGTAGAACCCTAACGATAAGCAAAAGCATCCTTTGTCCATCCGAGAGCCATCAGGGTGAGCATTTTGATGTATTTTATTCTAGTCTTTTTTTCTTTGTAAAGTTAGAGACAAAATTTATTTTTTTAACTATGTTCCCAGAAGGATGAAAGACAGCCAGGAAAGACTTTCAGTGATTGCTTATGTTCACCTGTGATTATTCATATGTATGTGTGTGTATAATTATAATCGTATTGTACATATTTACAACAGTGTGTGTATGCTTTTTTCTTAAAAACACGTGGTTTTTAGGCCTCTTTGTGGTGGTGTTTGTAACAGCGGCAGCAGTGGTTAACATTTGCTGAGTATCCTGTAGGACTGTTCTGAGAACTTCCACTACCGTGGTTAATTCTCACAACAAAGCGAGCGTTGTTAATTTCTCCTCTCAGATGACACTGAGCTGCGGACAGGTTGGGGTTGCTGTAGGGAGTAGCGCAGTTGGAATGAGACCCCCACCTGTCTGACACCAGAGCCCACCACTAGGTGGCGCTGCCCCTCACGCTTCTGAACTGGTTCAGAACTGATTTTTTTTTTCAATGTGCCGAGTCTTTTATTTAAATTTTTGAAAAGTTAAGAGTGACGACCACCTTAGTATATGCCATTCCCGTTATAAGGAGGTATGACGTTTCAGACTCGTGTACTTCAGTACTTCACAGATTCTACCGTGTTTTTCTTTCTCTCTTTTTTACTTTTCAAGTTTAACATTTGTATACATGGATGGGGTGTCAGTGCCATTTTGTTCCATGCATAGTGGTAAAGTCAGGCCGTGTAGTGTATCCATCACCCAAATAACGTACATCAGACTCATTAAGTAATTTCTCACCTTCCTCGCCTCTTCCTCTCCCGCCTTCTGAGACCTCATCGTCCATCCTCCCACCTGCTTTCATTATAGACCCTCCTAAGTGAGAACTGCGAGTGATATTTTGTTTTTCTGTGTCTGACATGTTTTGTTTATGTCATAATCTCCAGTTCCATCCAGACTGTAGCAAAAGACTTGATTTCATTTCTTTTGATGGCTGAGTACTATTCCACCACTAATATGTAGTACGGTTCTTTTATCCAGTCATCCATTAAGTCACTTAGGCTGATTCCATATCTTCACTATTGTGTACCATATTATAAAAATACAACTATCAGTACATACTAATTGACATTTAGGTGGGTCTAATGTTTTACACAGTGATATTTTGCTATGTATATGTACATATTTCTGCAGATTAGATATCAATCAATGGCTACTGCTGAGTGATTGGTTAATGAATATTTTAACATTTTATTATATACTACTGTAAAACTTCTACCAAATTGTATTCTGACCTACAGTCTATGAGGATAACTTTTTCTTTGCCCATGCATGATAATAATCTTTTCATTTTTGCTAACGTAGTGGGTTAAAAAAATGACATCTCCTTTAGAAAGTTTGCGTATCTTTAATTACTAGTAACTTTTTTAATATTTATTGGTCATTTTAAGTTTTTCTTCAGTGAATTGCCTATTTGCTGATTTTTCTACAGGGTTCCTCACTTTTTCTTATTAATATTGGGATTCCTTTATAAATTGTGGATATAAATTCATTGTCTCTTTCCATAGCATTAAAAAAAAAGAGGGTTGGCATAGTGTATGAGTTAGGAGCACCGACCTTAAACCTAGGTTGTCTGGTACTAATCTTGGTTGTGGCTCTTCACTAGCTGCGTAATCTTGGCTAAATTACCTAAGTTCTCTGTACCTCAGTTTCCTGTCCTGAAAAACAGGAAGGGTAGTAATAGCACCTACCTCACACCATTTAGAAGTAAACAAATGAGGATACCTTTGATCAGTATCCTACATGTAGTAAGCACCATATGAAGCAGTTATTATTGTTATTTGTTGAAAATACCTTCCTATCTGCTGCTTGCTTTCAGCTGTGTGCTGTCCTCTGTAGTGAGCAAGTTCAAAACTTTTGAGTAATAAAATGTGTCAATCTTTCTCTTCAAGAGCTTCCAAATATCCTGCATTTTCAAGAATATCCCTTCCCAGTCCTCAGGCTATTTGTTAACAAATTCTGTTTATCTTAATGCCCATGTCACACTCCCCAGTCCCTTCAATCCATAGGGAATTTATTTTTGTGTGCAATGTGGGAGAGACATCTGCCTACTCTGTGAGAGAAGCATCCTGCGTAAAGTGTCCAGTGGCCAGCTGGCCAGCCCTTCAGAAATGTTACTCTGTTAGGGGCTCAGCTTGGCCTCTGCTGGTGGCTGGGTGGGCCTTGTGCAGTAGTGGGAGCCAGCTCAGTGTTGGGGATGGAAATTCACCATTGTTGAGACTGTGAATGGCCTCTAGCCTGTGGTCTGTTGTCCATCACACATACTCTGTCCTGTGCCCCAGGAGGCTGACTGCCACGGCCTGTATTGCCCTCTGCCATCTGTCTGGGTCTGGCTGATGACAGGTATTGGTGAGAGATCAGAAGATGGGATGAAAGAAAAGTCAGAGTGTTTATCCTCTTTGCTCTTTCCCTGCTTGGCCACACATTTGTCCTCTGCAAATAATTCTCCTTTTAATGCTTTTCAGTTCTATCCTTTAAATGTTGTGTAAGTGTCTTGCGGGGACTTCGATTCATA
Source organism: Galagoides demidoff (assembly GCA_963574575.1). Lineage (NCBI taxonomy): Eukaryota > Metazoa > Chordata > Mammalia > Primates > Galagidae > Galagoides > Galagoides demidoff. Next base: position 17,284 of record CAUYQV010172827.1, on the reverse strand, counting down.
GAGCGGTAGAAATGAAATGAATGAAAATGTGAAACTACGAAATTTTAGATGGGAGGAAACCACTCAAGATTGACACATACAATAGAATTTGCGAGCAATCCCACCCCAAATCTGTGGATTATAAGAAATTATGATGAATAAAGCCTATAGTGGATGGCCACTCATTTTCTTGTGGGAGAAAGTCAACTGATCATTTCAGCAATATGAGGTGCTCAGTGGAGATTTAAAGTTGGTCACTGTATGTTGTAGCACAAAATTTTCTTCTAGGATGGATATTTGTGTTATTTCCTTTGGGGGAGGACAGCATTCTGGAGAAGGAGGGAGTTGATGGTGCTGCTGTCAACACATAATTAAAAGAATTTTTTCAAGGTCATGTTTTTCAGGGACCTATGATTCTTGTGAGATAACAAGGATAAAATGTGGTTTGAGCTACAGAAGCACTGAAAGAATTTTTAGTGATTGTATACAAAACCCTTTGACCTGTGTCCTAAGACTTGCCCCGTGTTTGAAACCTCTTTAAAAATAGCCTCATTCTTGCTGGGTGAACAATTGCCATATTTTTATCCCCTTCTTATAAATAGGGACAGCATTCCATAGACTTGATCAAGATAATATGGTAATGAAGACTCAATTAAAAACATATGGCTCCTTTTGTAAGGGCATATTTATTATAGACTGATAATATTTATTTTCTATTTTTTGAGACAGAGTCTCACTCTGTCACCCTGGGTAGAGTGCCCTGGCATCATAGCTCACAGCAACCTCAAACTCCTAGGTTCAAGCAATCCTCTGGCCTCAGCCTCCCAAGAAGCTGGGACTACAGGTGTCCAGCATAACGCTTGGGTAGTTTTTCTATTTTTAGGAGAGACAAGGTCTTGCTCTTGCTCAGCTGGTCTCCTGAGCTCAAGCAATCCACCCACCTCAGCCTCCCAGAGTGCTAGAATAACAGGCATGAACCATCATGCCCACCAACAGATAATATTTAAAGAGCAAAAAAAATTTATCCTCCATAATTGTCTTATCTCCTTCTTATTTCTCATTTAACTGACTTATAGAAAGTATCCCTTTTCTCCTCTCTATTTGCCTTGAGTAGTTTGGTACTTTCTACTAATTCAGCCACCACGATGTAACATATTAAGTGATTAAACTGTACATGCCCTTGAACTGGTGCTCTGGCATGGGAGGGGGGACGTGTTGTAGTTTCAAGATTTATATGGAGAGTTGTGAGCCACTTGTTCCCAGACCATGGCAATTTGTTTCAGCTGCGGCTCTGGACAGGAGGTGCCATTTCCTGTCCACCTTGTTATCACGATGGTCATCTCCTTCCTTCAGTCTTGATCACCCAGAGCAGTGATTTCCCAGTCAGGAAGAAGAGAGAAAAATCACCAAGTAACCCCATCAAAAAGTGGGCAAAAGACACGAACTGATTTTTCTAAAAAAAAAAAAAAAAAAAGATATGCAAATGGCCAAAAAACATGTGAAAAAATGCTTAATACCACGAATCATCAGGAAAATGTAAATTAAAACCACCTTACCCCTGACTGGATCTCTGTTATTAAAAAGGTCAAAAAACCATAGAGGTTGGCACAGATGTGATGAAAAGGGAATGGTTATATGCTGTCACTGGGAATGTAAATTAGTATGAGCTATATGGCAAGTAGTATGATGGTTGCTTAATGAACTAAAAGTAAACCTACCATTCAATCTAGCAAATCCAGCTCAGCGCCTGTAGCTCAAGTGGCTAAGGCGCCAGCCACATACACCTAAGGTGACGGGTTTGAATCCAGCCTGGGCCTGCCAAAATAACGATGACGGCTGCAACCAAAAAATAGCCAGGCATTGTGGCAGGCACCTGTGGTCCCAGCTACTTAGGAGGCAGAAGCAGAAGACTCACTTGAGCCCAGGAGTTGGCACTCTACCCAGGGGGATAGCTTGAGGCTCTGTCTCAAAAAGAAAAAAAAAAATCTAGCAAATCCCACTACTGGCTATTTACCCAAAGTGGGGGGGTGGGGGGAACCCATCATTTTATCAAAAAGAAACCTGCACCCAAATGTTTATGAATCATAGCACAACTCATAATTGCAAAGATATGGAATCAACCTAAGTGCCCATCAGCCAATGAACGGATTTAAAAAAAATGTGGCTGAGGGTGGTGCCTGTGGCTCAGGGCGTAGGGCGCTGGCCCCATATACTGGAGGTGGTGGGTGCAAACCTGGCCCCGGCCAAAATGTGCAAAAAAAAGTGGCTGATTTGGCTTGGCATCTGTAGCTCAGTGGCTAGGGTGCTAGCCATCAGCCCCTGAGCTATAAGGCACTAAGCCTGGGCCTGCCAAACAACAATGACAACTATAAAAAAAAAAATGTGGCTGATTCAAAGTACAGAATTGGAGTCATTGTCACCAAGATGATATCTAAATCTAGAGAGAATGTAAATGCATCCAATGGGAAGGCCTTGGATGGAGGACCATAGAGCCCAGATTTAGAAACTGACCCATGGAGAAGGAGACCACAAGACAGCCCGAGGAGGAACAGTGAGCAGAAGATGGTGAATGTGATGATGTGAAGGCCAGGGGTGAGACTACTTCCAGAAGGACAGAGTGACCAGACGAGCTGAATCCTGCATGGACCCGGGGATGAGGATCAAGAATGGCCACTGGCTTCTCAGAACCTAACTCGTTTCTCAATAAAAGAGCTGCTCTACATGATTCTCTCTTGTCAAACCTGAAGAAAGGTTTAAAACATCTTGCCATTTTTTTCTCTAAGTAACTCGGGGCAGCGATTTGCCCCAAGGTAGCTCATGGCTTAGCATAGACAAAATACAGTTTTGTACTCAGATGGAACTTTTCCACTTCAAAACAATTTTAAGCTCCTGAATTATTGCTTTTTCATTGATCAAATCATGCAGGTGGACTGATAAGAGAGGGAAAGAAAAGATGATAAATTCTCAGATGATTTCAATAAAGGCACAGAGTCTTGGAAAATGGGATGCCTGGTAACATTCGAGGTTACCAGTCTCCATCCCTCCATGACTTTAGGCTGGGTTGTCCGAGCAGATACAGCAGAACAACAGATATTTAAAAGCTATAAATATTTGAACCATTTAGAAGAACTATTTCAAAAAATCTTATCAAAATCCCAAATTGTGCCCAACAATTAACTACTATGCAAGATTTAGAGATTGCCTAAGACTTTCCTGGTTTAGTGAATAGCATCTTCCTGGATAATAAATTTAAGGCCAAAAGTGGTTTAACAGCCTAAATAAACTGCTAAATTTCCTCTCGGAAAACATACTCCTTTCTTCTTCTGCAAATAAAACCCACAACTATCAGAAAACACACGCATTTCCAAGCTAAAGCAGAGTAGTGGCACGAGGGGAGCTGCCACATTGCCTGCTTTGAGCTGCCTTTGCAGCCGCACAAGTTAACTCTGTCCAGATGTAACCCTCCGCTCTTTCCCCCTCCCCGTAGTAACTTTTGTCTTGAGTAAAACCATTGTAGGAGAATTTTTTTTTCCTCATGTGAAAAAAAGGAAACACTGAATTGCAACTCCAGGGACAAACACTCATAAGGCGTGTGGCTCTTTGGGATACAAGGTTGATGGTGTTACAAGGGAAGAAGAATACTTATCAGAGACAGGTCAAATGGACCAGATTTTTAAGAGCTATGATAACTCATATCAAAGGACAATCTTGGTTTGGCACCACAAAGGACCATTTACTTGTGATGGCTCTCTCATAGACAATAACATCAAAGATGAAAGAGACAGTGGAATGCTCTGCTTAGATTGTCAAGGTAATAATATGTGCCCGGCCTTATTCAGGTGGTGATAATTGGATGACTTCTCCATCCCCCTGATGGGACACAACATATCTGTATACTCACCCACAAAATATTTTTTAAATGTTTGCTACACATACGAGGTTGGGTAATTAAGTTGACAAACTCATCCTAGAAAAAGTGCCACGTATCTCGCTGCTGAATATCACTATGGTCACCGGTGGCCATGAGGAGTACTTGGAAGGTGACCGTAGTGATAGTCAGTGACCGAAGGACGTAGCACTTTTCCGAGGATGAGTTTGCAGACTGAATTGACAGGTCTTGTATAATGTGTGTCTGCTTTAGCATTTCCACAGGAATCAGAAGAGCGTTTTCTTTTTAATCTTCCTTGGTTGTAGTGAGGATTAAAAGAAAAATACAGGCTTGGCGCCTGTGGCTCAAGTGGCTAAGGCGCCAGCCACATACACCTAAGGTGGCCGGTTTAAATCCAGCCAGGGCCCGCCAAAACAACAATGACGGCTGCAACCAAAAAATAGCTGGGCGTTGTGGCCGGCGCCTGTGGTCCCAGCTACTTGGGAGGCTGAGGCAAGAGATTCTCTTGAGCCCAGGAGTTGGAGGTTCCTGTGAGCTGTGGTGCCATGGCACTCTACCCAGGCTCTGTCTCAAAAAAAAAAAAAAAGAAAAGAAAAATGCACACAGCACGTAGCAGAGGGCCTGGCGCAGAGGGAACACAGGATGCCTTTCTATTTTTATTGCTGTTATTATTCCCTTCTCAACATCTTCCTAATTTTCCTTCCTCTTCCCCATAACAGTCCTTCAGATACATGTGATCAATACTCCCCCCCACACGATCTTCTCTTTGGGTTAAACAACCTGAGGTCTCTCACTGATTCCTTAGCCACTGTAGCTGGGGCATTTCTCCTGCCCTGGCTTCTTTTCTCTCAGTAATGACATGTAGCCAGGGCAGCAGGTGCCTGGGGCCCACAGGTACTGACAGACTCCTCCTCTACCTGAGTGTGGAGGCGGATGGAGGCCACAAGGGAAATGAATATTCATTGCTCTCCACCTGGAACTAAAGCCACCCCCTTCATGCAATTGGTGGAAATTACCCAATAAAGATGGGGGAAAAGATGGTGAGAAGAGCAGACAGGTGGCGTGGAAGGGAGAGTGACTCTCATCGGTTGCCTGACTGGACTGCTGTCCATTGGCAGACACATGTCACTCCCCTCTGTGGCACCAAGGGCCCTGTGCTTTTTGTCTGGTAAACTTCCTATCACAAGTCTGTGGCCCAGTGTCACACACGCTATGTGTCCAGAGAATACGAATGTCATCTCTATTTTCCTGGCTGTGTCATCCATCATGGCGGCTTCTTTCCTCAGTTCTGGGTCATTGTGGATGTTGGCAATGCCGTCTCTGTGTGGCACTGTGGGGCTTGGGCCCCAACTCTCCCACCCTAGGGCCAGGGCCTCCCTCTGCTTCTCACTAACTCAGTACTCAGCACCCTTTGATTTCTAACCCATGAGGAATCTACTCACGTCTATCACAAAACTCACAGCTACCCCTTTTGTCCATGAGAATATGATGATTATTTTAAAGGAAAAGAAAAGTGGAGAATGAGAATACGGTTGATGGTGGGATGAAATTGCAGGGCAGAACAAGGCAGACGAGTAAATGACACGAAAAATGCAGCTTAATCTTCTAATATGTGCGTGGAGACAGTAAGTGAAAACAAAAATTTATAAATCTATTACATATTTGGGAACACTAGCGTATTAACTGGGTAAGTAGAAATCAAAAGACTGGCATGAAAGTATGCTCTTTAAACTCTTTGGCTTGTTCTACAAGCTTCTGCCTTTTCTTGAGTTTATTTGTCTAATTGTCTCCCAGATTAGATACTTCTCAAAGAGGGTGTTAGGAGTTGAACTGTGTCCCCCCTGAAAGGATATCTTAGCACTCAATAGCTCAGAATGAAGCCTTATTTGGAAGGAGGATATTTACAGAAGGAATCAAGTTAAAATGAGAAAATCAGGGCAGACCAGAGTTTAATACTGCTGGTGTTCCTATCACAAGGGGAAACAGAGACACACCCAGAGGGAAGATGGTGTGAGGACAGAAAGGGAACGTTGGGGTGATTCATCTACCAGCCAAGGAAGGTCTGGGATGACCAGGGAGGCGTGAAAACAGGTGCTTCTCTGGCACCTTCAGAGGGAGCATAGCCTTCCCTTACCAAGACCTTGATTTTGGTCTCCAGAACTGTGAGACAATATATTTCTGTTGTTTTACAAGCCATCCAGGTTGTGGTTCCTTGTTAGGAAAGCCCCCCAAATGAATACAGAAGAGAATCATGAAGTTTTTTAAAGTTAAAAATCCTTACAGAGATAAAAATGGTAACTATACGTATAACCTCTAGTTAATGAAATGGGTAGACGTGGAAATCTAAAACTTTAAAACCTGGAAGGCCCACGGTTACCGTCTGCAAATAAGTCCTCCGTAAAGGTTGGAGGGCCGGACATCACAGCACACAATCAAAATAAGTCACAGCACAAGACATGAAGAACTTTCCTAGCTGCATCATAGAAGTTAAGTTCAAGAATTTTTATCATCAAGAGGCCCTGGTATCAGGCTGCCCTTCCATGTGGGTTTGGGCCAGTGATCCTGAATAGCAGAGCTTGCTCATAAACCATTCTGAAGGCAGTGTGTTGGGCAGATGGTGTCTGGGGGTTGGGCTAGGGAGACTTTAACATGGGAAATAGAGTTGCACCTTGTGCACTGGAGGTGCCGCTCACTCAAGCATCACAGGAGGGAATTGTAATTTTACTCAGCTCTCAGTCTGAAGTTTCAATGCTGTAAACTTCTCATGCTAAAGAAATCAACATTTTAATGTCATCCGAGTTCCAAAAGAGAAAATCTGTTATGTTTGGGGAAAAGAACATTAGACCTTAGGGAGGTACCGTGTTAGCGTTCGTGGACATCTACCAAAGCTTTTCATGTTTAACCCTTCTTGAGGGTGCCAGAAAAATGCTTTTTTCCATATTGGTAACCTGGGAAGGTGGTGCAAGTTTAACAGAGGAAGTGTGCAAAGCATAATGGAATTCCACATGTCCTTCGTGAAGGGGTTCGGTGGTGTGTGTACCCAGAGATGACACTGGCAGAGGTTCAGGCTAAGTTTAAAGAAAGGGGACACAGATCTGCCTGGTTGAAAATGGCAGCTACAGCAAGGGTGGTTGGAGGCTTGTGGGAGTAGGGAGAGGAAGATTCCACAGGTTGCTGGAAGGTTTTGGCAGGCTAAAGTCTATGGAGCTCTTGGGGCAGGCCAGTAGGCCTTTTGTCCTAAGGGAGGACAAGGGACAAAGGTTTAGGCCCCTAACATTTTGCCCAGTCTAGGGACCCAAATTTCAACTCAGCGTTTTGGGGTGTAGAGTTAAGTGTGTACAAACGAACTGGCAGGAAGTGGCAAAGGTATCAACCAAATTTGTTGAGAATACTAAGCTCCCACCTGGTACGTCCGACTATGAGGATTTTATTGCTATGACAGACCTCCCAAGAGTTCCTCTTCTTCTTCCCTCTGAGGGTGGACATAGGATTGCTCCTGAAGTGTGAGTGACAACATGAAGACGTCATCCTGCTGCTTCCATAGACTGCAGGGCAAACACCCAGCCCAAAGTTCTCACAGGGATTCACCATTATCACAGAAGCAGTGCATATTTAAATATCTTATGGGTTATGACCAATACGTGGGTTTATATTGAGTGGGTTTATTAATTCTAGAAATCAAAATTAAATGCATACATCAAGTTTACCAAATTCTAATGAGATACATATTAAACTAAGGTAACCTATTAAAATAAGTCCCACACTATTTAAACCATGCTCAACAGAGTTGTGAAGGAACTGGCACATTTAGGTTAATGCAAATTCATTGAGTCCCCTTAAGGGCGATATGATATGAAGAGCTATGAAACTCTTCCTACGCTTTAACTGAGTCATCGCGCTGTGGTTCACAGACATACGCAAAAAGACGTCCCAAGTATGAAAGTGGTTGACAAATTTTTTTAATAATGAACCTCTCCACCCTGCTGACTCCGAAAGCATTCAATTTGCTGCTCTTCTTGTGAACAGCCATTGTGATGAGCGGGGGGGTGATTAAACAAATGATGGCTCACTGATTGGATAGGGCGTTGGGGACCTGTTGGGGTGCCATTCATTGCATGACGGTTTTTGGATCGCTGTCTATAAACCAGGTGTTGATGTGAGGTGTAGGAGACAGAACAGATAAAGAGCTATGGTTTCTCACCAAGGGGCCGTCCAGCTGGGAAGTAGTCACGAGAACATTTGGAAATATGTGATCATTCACAGAATGCTCCTGGAGGACAGGAATAGCGTGGAAGTGGGCCGAAGACACAAGGAAAGGTGTCGCAAAGGAGCTAAGATGTATGTAGGAACAAAATTTGCATGGCCATGTGGAGAAAAAGAAATCAGTTCTATAAGGCTGGAGGGATTAGAAGCTACTCAAACATTTTTTAATGTCTTTATTGAGATATGATTCACACAGCACAGAACTCCCCCAGTTAAAGTGCACGATTCAGTAATTGTTGGTATCCTTGGACTTGTGCAGCCACCACCACAATCTAAATGTAGCAGCTTATCTTTGCTCCTTCAAGTTTGTTTCAAGGTGAAAGGTTTTTATAATAAGGCATCAAGGTGTAGAGACAGAAATCGTAGATGACGCTCATTATGGGAAAGCTTCCCATTGCCTGGGCAATAAACCATTAAGGGTGCCATCGGTCTTTAATTTTTTACTTTTATTGGTGACAAGGCAAATCGGTACATGAAAATCTTCACAGATATCTACACATGTATTTAAATAAGACAAGAGTTGAGTTCCAAGAAGGGGGTTTCAGTGGTGACTAGTACACGTTATTTATTTATGGAATAAAAACTTCCACGTTTATAAAAACTTAATTCGCCCATTTTCCTGGTGTCTTAAAAACCAGCTGCAAGAATTTTCAAAAGGAATTCTTTGAAGAGAAATACAGAGAGAGCCTCAGAGGAGCACAGCACACTGTGAGTTATGAGAGTAACTGGCGGGATGCTCTAACGAGAAGCAGATACACCCAGCATCTTCTCCAAGGTGATGCCAAAGGACTGATTGCTAGAAAGTTCACCTGACTTCAGTATTCTCCCTTCCTGTATTTGTTTCCACATTGCAAGGGGCAGAGATGGCCTGTGTGCCTGTGCATAACAGCCCCTTCCCTGCAATACCCACAGGAGCAGGTGGGAGGTGCCCTTCCCCCGAGGAGGAGGCTGCTCCTGGCTGAGGCTCTGGGAAGGCACCATTCACCTCAGAAGCCCTCACGGATGGAAGGTTTTACTGCCTCCTGGGTCTCAGTCTTCCTCCTGGCATCTCCACTTTCCTCTGAGAGTCCGTATGAGCTATCTCTATTGCATCCTGGGTTCCTAGACCCTAAGCATTCTGAATTCCTTCACACATGTTAGCTTAAACATGAGGGTGCGTTTGCTCAAGGGACTTTTCATGATTCAACATGCGGAGAAACTGATGTCTATCACCCACAAGTCAGGCAGCACAACCAGGATTAGGTGTTCTGTGAGGGCAAAGAGCTGCCTGGTGTCCCTTGCATCATATCCTATAATGACCACCTATCTATAAAACTGGTTCTACTTAGAGGACCAACAGCAGAGCCCCCTGGCGGCTGGCAGGGGCCCCCCAAACTCTGGGGGCAAATTCAATCCTCATCTCCAGCCAGCTACACAAACTGGGGGCCAGATTTCAGCTCCTGACACTCACGAAACTGCTACCGTGACAGGATTTAATTCCCAAGGGGCATGCAGACTGCAGAAATGTGGCCCCCATGTGCCTCTCATTTGCTCCCCAACAAACCTTCTGCAGCCACAGCCAAATGGCTTCCCTCCAGGTGACGGCATGACTTAAAATTTAGCGTCTGCAAGCTCGGCTGACCTTTCAAATACAGCATAATTATTGAAGTTGGAACACACTTTTTTTTTCCCAATGGGCTTTGTAAACGTAAAGGTTTGGTCAGCTTGTCCTATCATATTTAATATTTAAGATAGTAATTAAAAAATATAACAAATGCCAGTGTAAACGTGCTCCAGATACATAGGTCTATAAAATATTGCACATAACAATTTATTCCGCGTGTCTTCATAGTAATTTTTCATTATCAAAAGGATACAAAATTGTGCAGACTATCTATAAATTCAGCTATGTATCAAAAAGGATAATATTACACACGATTATAGATTATTTACAAGAGTTTTCAACATCAACAGTTTTCAGTGGTTAAATTCAAGATGATAGGACAAAGAGCTCAAATAAAAGATTATTCTCCAAAGTCATGGGCTATAATGATTAGCAGTGAAAATGAGAGTAATGAAGTTAGAATAAGCAATTTTAAATCAAATCTTTAGCAGTTTGTTTTCTTGGTCTGTCTCATGCCTTTGTAACTTTATATTTCCATCTTATTTATGTTCAACTTTTTTTTTTTATGGGTATACAAGTATCAGATCTTGCAGGAAAAACCGGTATTGAATTGCAAGCTAACTATTGGTGCTGCTTTTTCTAGACATGAAAATAATGTTTATTCCTATTATTAAATGTCTTTTTTATGAATGGACTTTAGGCATTTTACCATTACTTGAAAACACCCGACAGGGTGGAGAGTACCTTGGAATGCATGGTTTAACTAAGCCAGTGGAAAGATTTTTTACATATAGCAAAAAGAAAATATAAACACAACATCTTGCAAAGCTAATGCAGCAGATGTGAGTCCCAGCACGGTGTGAATGAAAGTGATTTCGGACTGAAGGCAGCAAGGTATTAAGGGAAGCTGACTCCTAATACCAATTTGCTTTTCCTTAATCCTGTCGAAATCTGAAGAAGCTCTGTGAAGTGTCATCTGCATGTAGCGGTCACCGTAGGAGGAAACTGATTTCCAAAACTAGCTAACCAGATCTTAAGTTTCTAAATCCTCCAGATGACCAGACTTTCAACCTAGAGGAATGGAAAATAAATAAATAAACTTTAATCCCCACGTACAAGATTATCTTTGTCGTTCCAAAAGTACTTTCACAGTACCCATAACATATTGCCTGTCTCCCTGAGCCGTAATGTCACTAGCAATGTTTCTTTGTCATAGGGAGGTGTCATGTCAAATATTCCATTGGATACAGTAGTGTTAGACAGTTCCGTCTTAGTTCACCTTCTAGAATAAATTCTGTAATAACACAGACATGTCATCTCTGCAGCTTAAGGTGGATTTGCCCGGTCAGCAACCCATGTCCCCACACCCATCTCAAAGTGCCTGCCAGACACAGAATGACTAAAGCAAAAGAAATCGTCCCCGGTTTCTGATTGTTTCTGCAGTGCTGGTGAAACCCTAGGCTCAGTGGGTTCCTGTAACAACTTCTCCAAAGCACAGGCTAGATGAAATGATGTGCCCAGTGGCCCCTCCATGTCCTAGGGCAGGCACAGGAGGGCCTTGATGTAACCCTTCTGCTCTTTCCTTTCTCTGAACGGGACCAGTGTGCGAGTTTTTTGCTCTTTGCGGTTTCCTCGTCATGCCTCGGGGGTCTTGCTACTGGTCAGCTGTTCCCTGTCCGTCATCTCATCCTGGGGAGGTCTTGCTCTGTCAAAGAATCCACACTACAAAAAAAGAAAATGGGCTATCAGATCCCGTGATTCTGGGAAGATTGTGAACCCTCTCATTGAAAGAATTTTCCCTTTATATATTTTCTCAGGAGACTGGAGTTCTGTGAATGTAGGTAGCCCAGTTCTCCACATTTGGAGGTAAAATTGGAGTGTTTGTTAGCGGGGGAAAGGATTTCATTGCACAGGGCAGAAGGGCAGAATGTTCAGGCCCTACCCCCTGCCGCGTCATGGCAGTGAACAATGTCTCATTTACAGACGTTGGGTATTTTCCTGGGATTACAGCAACATGTCTCAAGGATTCCCTCTCTGCTTTTCTGCATGTTTGCTGGAAGCAGCAGCAGTGCTAACTGCCAGCCAGGAAAGGGACATTTCTCAGAAAGTACATTGTAGGCCACGTGGGAGGCACTGCAGGCTGAGGTGAGGCTACACGTCCTCCTGCTCTTGGGGGAGCATACAATGTACAGATACAGATAAGCGGGAAGAATCCATCTGTCATTTATTCCAGTGCCGGAACCAGGTAGGCACTGACATCTTAGTGACTTGCCACAACCCAGTAACCTCGGGAAGAGGTAATTCTACAATCTTCCTTCTCCTGAGTTTCAAGTTAGCACTTTGCCAAATAGAGTATCACTTTTCCTAGAAACTTGGAACCTCAATTTTTATTGTTTCTCATGGTGGAAACCCAACTCCCTGGTTTTGACTTAACGGCTATCAAGTTGTCTTTCTTTCCCAGGGTTAGTGGTCTGTCCATTGGCACATCTGAGTGAATCTTCTATTCTCTGGAAATACAACTATGACAAATAAGAGAATAGCCCAGATGTCCATTCTAAAGGTATGCTGGAGACTATATGAGCTCAGGATGGCATAAAACAACTGAGAATGACCAGAGGGGCTCTCTATAATTCAAAATCAATGCTTTCTCAGCTTATAGGTCTAATAGTGCATATTTAAAAATAAAAACACACATTTTCATGAACCACAGTAATAGTGGTTAAGTAATATTTGACTGGGTTACTTCCAGTCATGTCATCATGACATTTCTATTTTGGAATGGAAGGATTTGTGAAACTTAGCAGTTGTGTAGGACATTGGGCCAGAATTTACTTCCTACTATAGACTTGTAGACCAAAGCTCAGTAAAACACATCAAAGAGTAAGTTCAGGCTTCTTAATGGAGACAGACTAATTGGCAAGATTAAAAAATGAGTCCAAGCATCACATAACATGCATGATCTACTTGGCCCAAGTGATGGTTGAAATAAAAAATCAGAATTGGCTTCTATTAATTACGTCTGTGCACTGTTTATAAATAAAAGCCCCAGAGGATTGATGGTAGAACCGCGTCAATAAAAAAGCTTAAGCTCTTGGTTAATTAAACAAGAAAAAGAAGATCTCATTAATAACATTATCACTCCAAGCATATTGGAAAGATGATCAGAGGTCTCAGTTAATAAAGCCTAATCCTCTCTATATTTATTTACAAGAAATCTCAGGATGAAAGCAACATGACCCTCCCCACCCCCCATTATCTTAAGTGTCAGCTGCCCCAGCACAGCAACCACGCCAAAGCAAACAATTCTCCCATCATACCCTCAGACTTCAAAATCTCCAACTAGACCTCCAGCATTGTCTTTTAAACCCCCTGGCAATTTTTTTCTAAATCCCTTCCATGGGTCCTCTAGTCCAAAAAGAAAATAAAGTAAATCAACTTACCTTCCATAATGCTAAGGTTAAAAGGGCCAGCACCAGCAATCCAAGAAGTATTGCTAGTATTATTACCCATAACGGGATTGAGAAGGACACATTTGGTGTTGCCCAAATAACTGATGTTTTTATCTGAAATGCAAAATAAAGCAAATGAGCTCTGATTTGAAAACTATTTGCTGAAATAAAGCAGTAATTACCAGCACAATGCTGGGAGCATTTCTGAAAGGAGCCATACAATCATTGAAATAATGGAAATGTGAGAGGCTATAGCACTTGGACAGGAACTCTCAAAAGCTAGCACATTCCTGGGTCTGCCAGGTCATTTACAGATGCTTGGTAGATGGTTGGATTATAGCTACAGAATAAAATAGACTAGAATAGAATTGAGGTGGGTGGGAAGTGAATGAGATGGAAAGAAATGGCCTTAAATTGGGGCTGGACCCTTTGTGGCAACAATGGCCAAAAACGGAATCCACAGAATACTGAATCTATCCACACATGCTTCTTTCTATGGGGAACTCAGCTAACCTCATGGAGAGGCAAGCTTGTGAACCATCATGAATGGTGGTGTGTGCAGGAAGCATAGAAATCATATAATGATTCCCCTTCATTTTACAAGACAGAAAACTGAGTCCCAGAAGGACTAAGTGATTCACACAATGAATCAGTGTCTTTATCCCTGATTCTATGCTCTATCAACATATTTTATGGAAGCAACTGTGGTGTGCAAAGTGAATGCTTAATCACCCTTCTGTGTGGGACCTGCCCTCAATCCTAGATCCAATGTTTAGATGCAGAATTAAAGCCTCTGGGGACTGGAGCTCATTTCACCGCTACCGTGGCAAGAAAGCTTAGGAAAAAATGAAATCTTCCCAACCAGACTGCATGATCAGTGTCTATGAACCCAGCCCTCTTTCCACGTGGGCAAAAGGCCTTCTACTGCTCCTTTGCTGGGGGCCTGTGCCTCCATAGGCCCAGACAGCAAGGAAACTGCAGATTCCCAAACTGAACCAAAGGGAAGACCCAGCCATGCTGTGAAAACCTTTTGTCAAAGAGAAGAGAAATAAAAATATTTTTGGATCCCAACATCATTCACTAAAGTTGGAATACCTGGTTTTAACAGAGCAGTAAGTATTGCCTCCACTAACCTGGTCTAAATGCTCCGAGTTTTAACCATGTTGGTTGAAATAATCATGATTCTAAATCCCAAATAAGTTCAAGATCTTTAGGCCATGGGAGGCAAGGAAAGAAAGTATTGGAGCTTTCTCTCCCATGGCCTTGGATGTGGGACAAGATGGAGCTGTCTAGTCTTTCTTCCCACAGGAAAATGCCGTGTATCTCTAGATAGCCATAGCTGTGTGGGGTGAAGTCATGCTTAGGTAACTGTTGCTTGGCATGTGGTCACTTTTGTTCCCCTGGGCATAAGGGAGCACAGGGTTTTCTCCTGAGTGGATTGTGCATCACAGATTACGATGTATAACTCAGCTCCATGGCCATCAGGAGCTAGGGCAGACTTGCCATGCTCACTCCTCCTGCCGCCCATGAGCTGAATAAAGCATGTTACACCCGTCTTCTGTGCCCGAGTTTTCTCTCTTTATTATGTATCAATTAAAAACTGATCCTTTCGAGAGGAGGAGGGCATGGGGAGGGGGAGATGGGTGGAGGGTAATCAGTGGGACCTCACCTACCATGTATATTGCAAGTTTATCTGTCAAATATATTAATCAGTAGAGTATAAATGTCTAAACACAATAATTAAATAAATGAGGTGAATGATATGTTGACCATTTGATGTGAACATTCTAGATTGTATATAGAGTCAGCACATTGTACCCCATAAATGCAGTAGTACACAGTTGTGATCTAATAAAAAATAAATTAAAAAAAATCCTGATCCTTTACATGTATATGGCTACGTGAGCAACTCAGGAACTGGATTATTTTTAAGAAAGAGAAATTCTTTCTTAAGAATTTACTCTTAGTTAATTGCACCTGATGACATGGATGAACTCAGTAGTTAATCCTAACATTTGAAGGTCCTCAGCAAAAAGGCCTGAAGTAGTATTTCATGATGAACATGATGTTACTGGAAGCAGACCAACTGACACAGTTTGGGTAATGAGAATTTCAGAATTTTGGAACAAAAAGGGACAGAAATGATCATTGACTCACAGGCCAGTTACAGTACAGTAACCTAACAAAGAGAAAAATCTGGGAGGCATGCGAAATTTTGTTCCCTTATACCTAGGGGAACAAAAGTGACCACACGCCAAGCAACAGTTATATTAATATATATTAATGTATTCTTACCCCTGCACTCTAAATCCACCAAGGAAACAAACCAGTTTTGCTCCATATTTATGCATGTGTCAGAGTTCCCCCAAATTTGTTAATAGGTGATTTATGGTAAAACAAGCAATGGTTGATTCTGAATCTTCTCGCTCTTGATTTAACTAATTAATATCTTACCTAACCTCCTACTATTTCATATTAGATATGGAACCCCATCCTCATTTTGTTAAAACACCAAACGTCCTAGAACTGTTGAAAAAGGGGCCATAGACTCTTCACATTGAAATCATCCCCTGAATTAAAGGAAATGGAATGGAGGGGATGGGATGGCTTCCCGCCAAATGCTTTGCTTGGTGCCTTTGCCACTTGGCTATTGCAGGTTTTGATGCACTGACTATAAAACTGGCTTATCTGTAGAAATAAGCCTGGGAGGTCACTTACCAAGAGCTAATAAAGATATTGGAAAGTTTCCTGCAGCAGTAACGAAAGAGGACAGATAACGTGAAATGGACCTGGATGTGCTTATTAGGGTCCCTTGAAGCAGGAAACCACTTTATAGAGATAGTTACAAAGCCTATCGACTCTTCGTTTACATTTGCTTCCAAAGATTCTGACTGTGGGGTCTTAAAAAAGTCTGTGAGGAGATGATCTCCAGGCAGCGGTCTGAAACTCTGCAATTCTCCTTTCAGCCCCCAAATTCGGAAATTCTGGGTATCAAAATGGTAGCAGGTCTACTCCCAGTAACACTTAAAAGAATACCTCTTCATACCTTCTGCCTGAAGACTTTAAGTGCAAGGATGATTCAGTCATCCTAGGCAATGCATCCTAGGATGATCTCTGAGTGACTGTCTTCCTGCACCTGCATTCTGCTTGCTTGGCCCTCTGACTTCCGGGCAACCATGTGGCACCCAGCCTGCCTCATCATCCCAGCCTAAAATGGGTGCAGCTGTCGAGACCCTCCTTCTCCCTGATGTTCACCTAAACTCATCTAAGCTTTTTGCTGCATAGTGAAAAAGTCACCGTACTAAACACAGTGGGAATGGAGAAAACCAGCAACAGTGACCGAGAACATTTCTTCAGATGCCCAGTGCACAGGACAGAGGTGACTGTTGCTGGAAAGAGGTGAACAAAGGCTGCATGTAATACATCACTGGGAGAGCTGCATGCATGTCTCAGAAAAAGAGGCCCTTCTGGGAATGGAGGAATTAGGGAGCGGTGTGACATATTCATGTCTTTAAGTCTGTAAATGGCAATGGGCCATGCCATCTGCAGGGGAACCAGGAAAGCAAAGCTTCTCTTGAAACTCAATGCTCTGTATAGATAAACTAGAGCCTTGAACTGCCCAGGCAAGCTTAAAAGGGGGGACTTCATTGATCACTTTTATAGGACCAAAGTTTATGCGTTAGTGTCATGGAATTACAAGCTAGTTTTGGGGAAGTTTAGAGAGATAAAATGTTGACATATACTGAAACTTTATTTTTTTTTTATTGTTGGGGATTCATTGAGGGTACAAGAAACCAGGTTACGCTGATTGCATTTGTTAGGTAAAGTCCCTCTTATAATCATTTGTCTTATAACTCATTTCAATAAGCCCACAGGAACCTTAGAAGGAAGTATCCACTGGATAATAAGTAATGAAAAGAAAAAGTCATAAATTTAGAATTTCTAATGACTAGACACTACTTTATTTATTTATTTATTTATTTTTGAGACGGAGCCTCAAGCTATCCCCCTGGGTAGAGTGCCATGGCATCACAGCTCATAGCAACCTCCAACTCCTGGGCTCAAGTGAGTCTCCTGCCTCCGCCTCCCAAGTAGCTGGGA
>CAUYQV010172824.1:0-15660 GCA_963574575.1 Galagoides demidoff | reverse complement strand
CCTCCCAAGTAGCTGGGAACACAGGCGCCCGCCACAACGCCTGGCCATTTTTTGGTTGCAGCCATCATTGTTGTTTGGCGGCCTGGGCTGGGGATCCGAACCTGCCACCTTAGGTGTATGTGGCTGGCGCCTTAGCCGATTGAGCCACAGGCGCCAAGCCGACCTGTAGATATTTTAAGAGTAGGTTTGGATTCATTTTTAAATTAAAGGGGGAAAATGAAGTTTACTATCATGAAAATACAAAATGAGATTATGCGTGAAATTATGTTCCTCCATAAAATTAACAAGGGGAAAAAAGAGGCCAGGCATGGTGACTCATGCCTGTAATCCCAGCACTTGCGAGCGAAGGCACGTAGATTCCCTGAGCTCACAGCTTCAAGAACAGCCTGAGGCAGAGCGAGACCTCATCTCTAAAATATAGCTAGGGCATTGTAGTGGACACTTATAGTCCCAGCTATATGGGAAGGTGAGGCAAGAGAATCGCTTAGCCTAAGAGTATGAGGTTGCTATGAGCTCTGACACCTCGGCACCAAGGGTGAGAAAGTGAGACTCTGTCTCCAAAAAAAGAAAAAAAAAAAAGGCAATGGAAAAGCTATACCCAAATTTCAAACTAACAAGCTGACAGAAACATGAGATACGTTCAGCCACAAATCAGATTTCTGATTTCAACCTTCCACATCTCCCTTTTCTACACAAACTTTATTCTTCCCTGTTTTTCCAACTAGATCCTTATTAGAAACAGCTAAGGCTAAGGACTGGGACTCCATGACTGACTTCCTATTACAAACTAAAAACAAATCCCTTAACTTGCACCATCTTTTCCAGTGGCAAAAATAAAAATAAACTACAGCTCAAAACAGCAACTTACTTTTGTTTTCTTTTTTTTGAGACAGAACCTCAAGCTGTCCTCCTGGGTAGAGTGCCATGGCATCACAGCTCCCAGCAACCTCCAACTCCTGGGCTCAAGCGAGTCTCTTGCCTCAGCCTCCCAAGCAGCTGGGACCACAGGCACTCACCACAACGCCCAGCCATTTTTTGGTTGCAGCCATCATTATTGTTTGGTGGGCCCAGTCTGGATTCGAACACACCACCTTAGGTGTATGTGGCTGGCGCCCTAGCCACTTGAGCCACAAGCACGAGCCCAGTAACTTACTTGGTATTAAGACTGCCAGCACTGCCCCTACAAAGCCTTTAAGAGCCCAATGCCTCCCATAGTATAGTAAGTTAAAAGACAACAGGACATTTCAGTCAAATGACAGGGAAATTAAACAAGATACCTGCCTTGTCAATAACCCAACTTTAGCTCCCACCCATGGGATATATGAAAAATAGGCCTAGTACCATGGCTCACACCTGTAATCCCAGCACCCTGGGAAGCTGAGGCAGTGGATTGCTTGAGCTCAGAAGTTCAAGACCAACCTGAGCAAGAAGAGAAAGACCCTGTCTCTACCAAAAATAGAAAAATTAGCTGGGCACAGTGGCCAGTGCCTATAGTACTGCCGCTAGGGAAGCTGACACATAACTATCACTTGAGCTCAAGAGTTTGAGGTTACTGTGAGCTACGATCATGCCACAGCACTCAACCCCAGGGTGACAGAGTGAGACTCTGTCTCAAAAAATTAAAATCCAAAAATAAACTAGAATGAGTTTATAGTCCTAGCCTTGACAGTACATACACTAAAATACAGAGATTAGCATAGCCCCTATGCAAGGGTGACATACAAATTCATGAAGTAGTCCACATTTTTTAAAAATCTGTTAAAAATAAAAATGAGTGTTTAGCAGCTTAGTTAGTAAAAAGCAGACAACATTCAGAACCTGAGATATAACATCTTGTAGAAAGTAGATAAAACACTATTGGTGCCAAAGACCCTCCCAAAGATCCAGAGATAAAGATCACTGAAACTGGACAAGGCAAATTAAAATGGATAAAGGGTCAAAGTCTATTTCAGGCCATACTCATACCCCTTTTATAAAGCCTCAAATCTCTCACGTGGCTAGCTCAGCCAGCAGGAGGAAGGTGATCTTATAAGCAGAAAGCACTCTAAAACTCAGAGGTTGCTCTTATTAAAAGCAGCACACTTATTTTTACCCCTGAACACGTCTTAGTTTATCCTTCAGCCTAACATAGCCTGAAATATTCATATCCTAACCCTGATGCAGGAACCACAATCAGCTAATGGAAAAGTAATCTTATTCAAATCCCATTAATACTCCACCACACCAAGGCTATTCAACATAACATCAGAAAGGGTAGAGGATTTCCTTCTTGCTCAGATACTGAGATTTCCCAAAAAACAAACAAACAACAAAAAAAAAAAAACGATATTCCTATCTTGGTGCTAGAAAATAAATATGCACATATGTGAATGGTGTGGACTTTGGGTGCTGTTCATTAGTAAGTTAATTAATCAACACATTACTTCTGGATATCTCTTCCAAAGACAATGCTACTCTAGTATGTGGAGCTAAAGGCAGGGACATGGTATAACTGAAAGAACACTGTCGACCAATTCAGAGTTCAAATGTCAACAATTCAAAACTCTCTTTCAGTCTTAGTTTTGTCATTTGGAAAGTGATAATAAATAATACCCATTTCATAAAATAGTCATGTAGAAACAGCATGTGTAATGAGCCCATAGAAAACAGAATACATAGTAATTCGATTACCATTCTTTCTCATTCCTGTCTCCGCAACCAACAAACACTACAGATCTACTTTTTTATGTAACTATGAACTCAAAGAAATTATTTCCTTAGATTTCCAGACATAAAAATGAATAATAAATGATCACTCACTCGTCCCATCATCTGGTTCAAAGTGGCCAGTGTTGTTCCACGTATTGCCGCTACTACTGCCATAGTTATCATCAGTATTGGCTGGTTCTGCATAATCAGCTGGGTTAAAGGTTCTGAAAAAAATAAAGCTTAAAAGAGTCTCTCATCTCTAACCAGCTTCAGTGACCATTAACTCAAAGAGGGAATTCAAAACCACAACTGTCTCTTTCCTAATACACATCAATCAGGGTCCCATTCCATAATGTTACATGTTATTTACTTTCTCTCACTTTATCAGCCTAACCCAGAATTTCATGGTATAATCTCAACTTATATGAAGAATATTTTGAGAAAATAGCAGGAACATGCATTCAAATGAAAATAAGATAGGGATAATGATCCAAGTGGCAAATGCTTATCCCTAAGAAATGAGCCCAAAGTGCACACATCTTTTTTTTAACACAAGATGAGAATGCAAGCAGAGTCTCCCCATCCACAAATTACACAGTTCTCTTTTAGTGAGACAGAGTCTCACTTTACTGCCCCTGGTAGATTGCTGTGATGTCATAGCTCACAGCAACCTCAAACTCTCAGGCTTAAGTGACTCTCTTGCCTCAACCTCCCAAGTAGCTGGGACTACAGGTACCCACCACAACACCCAGCTATTTTTAGAGATAGGATCTCGCTGAGGTCAGGCAATCCACCCGCCTCAGCCTCCCAGAGTGCTACGATTACAGGTGTGAGCCACCTTGCGTGCCCAAATTATACAGTTCAATTCCCCACATTTGGGGAAATCACACGAGTCAGCACATCCAGGGTGGGATGGATAGGCTTTGCCCTGGGAAAACCACCTTCATAACCATGGCATCTCCCTTCCTAGGTTAAATATGCATACATTTTTTTGATTAAATACTCAAAATCACATTTTAGTTAAGGTTGCCTGTTGTGATTTTTTTTTTTTTTTTGAGATAAAGTCTCACTTTTTCACCCCTTGTTGAGTGCCCTAGCTTCATAGCTCACAGCACCCTCAAACTCTTGGGCTCCAGTGATCCTCTTGCCTCCACCTAAAGTAGGTGGAACTACAGGTGCCTGCCACAATGCTCAGCAATTTTTAGAGACAGGGTCTTGCTCCAGTTCAGAGTGGTCTCAAACCCCTGAGCTCAGGCAATCCACCCGCCTCAGCTTCCCAGAGTGCTACAATTGTAGGCCTGAGCCACCAAGCTCACCAGTGATTTTTTTTTTATTTTTTGAGATAAGAGTCTCAAGCTGTCACCCTGGGTAGAGTGCCATGGCGTCATAGCTTACAAGCAATCTCAAACTCTTGGGCTTAAGAAATTCTCTTGCCTCAGCCTCCCAAGTAGCTGGGACTACAGGCATGCACCACAAGGCCCAGCTATTCTTTTTTCTTTTTTGGTTGTAACTGTCCCTGTTGTTTGGCAGGCCTGGGCTGATTTGAACCCACCAGCTCCGATGTATGTGGCTGGCACCCTAGCCACTGAGCTACAGGCACTGAGCCCTTTTTTTTTTTTTTAAATGAGACAGAATTTCACTTTGTCACCCTCAGTAGAGTGCTGTGACAGTCACAGCTCACAGCAACTTCAAACTATTGAGCTTAAGTGATTCTCTTGCCTCAGCCTCCAAAGTAGCTGGGACTACAGAAGCCCACAACCACTGGCTATTTTTAGAGAGGAGGTCTCTCAAACTCATGAGCTCAGTCACCAGGCTCGGCCTCCCAAGTGGTGGGATTATAGGCACTTGGAGTCACTGCACCCAGCACCTGTGATTCTTAGAAGACACTAGATCAATGAAACATACCCCATTCCTTGAGCAGAAAACCTTCCTCCTCGCCTGCCAGAGCCACCTAAAGAAGAGAAAAAGAGCAGAAAAGAGAAATACTTTTGAAGCTAATATAAAACCATCTTGTCAGTAGACATAGCTCTATTAAATTGCTGATATCATCATGTCTTTTTCTTTTAGTCCCTTTTAGTTAATAGAGCTAGACAATCACTACTGTTGACAGACTGTTCACTTGCTGCTCAAACTGCTCGGTCCTCATTTGCAAACACAGGAACATCAGCAATAAAGACTAGAGAAAATGATGCTCACTTTCTTTCCCTCCTCTCCACTTCAGCAATCTCTAGTGTATGTATAATACCTCAACAATTAAGATAACCAGAATCCCTGTTAATTTGTTTTTAAATACAGAAGACCTCCTAATGAACTAAAGAGTAACCTACTCCCAATATCCATTCCCCTACAAACCAATCACCTCTGCCTCGGCCACGGCCCCTTCTGCCTCTTTCTGTGCCTCTTCCAGAAGGCCCTCCACTCTTGGTACCATCCAATCCATTTTCCTGACCTCGAACTAAAATAAAAGAAAGAATTAAAAAAACAAAAGAGATGATCAGAACAGGGTTAACAGAATATATACAAAGATACAAACATAAATAAATGGTTTGTGATATGGTGTTGGGGATACAAAAAACAAGAGAGCTGAAATCAAGTAACTTACAAACTACAGGGCAATTATAAGTCAGACTGGTGGCTATTGCTAGAAAACACTACAGGAAAAAGATGCCAACCAAGGTCTTAAAACAGATGAGAGTGAAAAAAGCATAAAAGTGTTTTAACATTTTCTGGGGACCCTGACACATCCCTGGAATCTAAACATTACTGACCCACAGCTGGTTTTGATAAAGCCCCATGCATACACTCTCGTCCACGGCTGGCACCTCTCCCTCGTCTTGGTGGCCCGCCACGTCGCCGACTATAGTCTCTGTCCCGGTCTCGATTTTCTTTGCCTTCTTCATTGGATTCTGTCTGGCCACCATCCTTCTGCCCTGAGACTCCCTTCTTCTTCCCGACCATCTCCCAGGAATGCTAAAGGAAAGTAGAGCATTTATGTCTAGTCAGTATGGACTGCTATCAGTATACCAAAGATGACAGATAAGACAAATGACTGATTTAGTCATTCTCTTCTCAGCATCCATGTCTAATATACTTCTGTTTAAGCAGAATGTACAGACCAAATATCCAAACAAATTTTACACCAAGTTATCGATCCCTAAGTGTTGTTTCTTGGGCTAAAAAAATTAATTCCCTTTGGATTGAATGACCCTCAACTTTTTAGGCTTATTCATATCAAATAAAGCAAACAAGGAAACGTTTCCGAAAGTAACCCATGACCTGAGAATGAATGAACAGCTGAATGAGCTCTTGGGCAGGTTCTCTGAAGAGGAAAAAAACAACTAAACCAACAATCAACCTACCAAGCTACACATACACACACAAACAGCAATTTCACTGAAAAGACAACCTAATAGCAATCACAGGTCTAGCCCTAAGATATACTGATTACAGAAAGCCTTCCTTCCAGGCTTCACCTCCTGTATTCTCCCTATACTTTAACCACATAATCCAATTTAACTTTCCCCAAAGCAGAATACGTCATCTATGATACACTCCAAAATCCAAGAGAGAAAACGTGTAAGGAAAACAAGATAAACACCCATGCAAAATACTCATTCAGAAAATAAGCTTTACAAATTTAGTTTTGAAAACATAGGTTATACCTATTTTTGCAAAAATCTACACAAACCAAAGTTCTAGGACAAACACCAAGACTACTAGATCTTTACTATCTTACCATCTTATCAAACAACCAGGGCCCTGATGCTTAGTAACAGCTATGTAATATCTAGTATCTAATCTAATCACTTTCAAGAATATAGGCTGGGAGGCTGGGTGCAGTGGTTCATGCCTATAATCCAAGCACTTGGAAATCCCAGCCCAGGCAAATGGATTGCCTGAGCTCACAGGTTCAAAACCAGCCTGAGCCAGAGCAAGACCTTGTCTTTAAAAATAGCCAGGCATTGTGGCAGGTGCCTGTAATCCCAGCTACTTGGGAGGTTGAGGCAAAAGAATCGTTTGAGGTTGCTGTGAGCTGTGACACCAACGCACTCTACCAAGGGCACATAAGTGAGACTGTCTCAAAAACAAAAAAGAGGCTTGGTGCCTATGGCTCAAGTGGCTAGGGTGCCAGCCACATACATCTAAGGTGGCAGGTTCGAATCCAGCCTGGGCCCACCAAAAAACAATGACAGCTGCAACCAAAAAAACCCAGCCAGGCATTGTGGCGGGCACCTGTGGTCTCAGCTACTTGGGAGGCTGATGCAGGAGACTTGCTTGAGCCCAGGAGTTGGAGATTGCTGTGAGCTGTGATGCCATAGCACTCTACCCAGGGGGACAGTTTGAGGCTCTGTCTCAAAAAAAAAACAACATAGGCTGGGATTTACAATAGCATCATGGTTATGTAAGAGTGTCTTCCTTTAAGCGAAGTATGTTGAAGAATTTGGAGTATAAATTATGATATCTACAACTAACTTCCAGATAATTCCAAGTGTTCTAGATGGAAGAATGAATAAACAAAAGATGGTACACACATATGATGGAAGAGGAATGAAATTCTGACCCAGGCCATAATATGCTAAGTGAAATATATCCGACACAAAAAATACTGTATGATTCCTCTCATGTCAGTTACTTAAAATAGGCAAATTCATAGGTTACCTCTACCCAGGGAAACAGCTTAAGACTCTGTCTCGGAAAAAAAAAAAAAACCTGTCGCCTTTCTTCTTCTCCTATGTATACATCAGCTGCTGGAACTAGATAGGTTATGTAAGAAAAAAAGGAGGAATGAGGAATTACTGTGCAATGGGTACACAATTTTTGTTTGGGATGATGAACAAGTTCTGGAAAGAGTGGTGACAGTTGC
This sequence comes from Galagoides demidoff, assembly GCA_963574575.1. NCBI lineage: Eukaryota > Metazoa > Chordata > Mammalia > Primates > Galagidae > Galagoides > Galagoides demidoff. Next base: position 8,108 of record CAUYQV010172824.1, on the reverse strand, counting down.
ACTCATTATGAATGTACTTAATACCACTAAACTACACTTTTGGTGATAATAGTTTAAAACGGTAAATCTTAAGACAATAGTTTTTAGGTTCAAAAAAACTGAATTTAAAATTATAATAAAAACAGTTTGCTACAGTGGCTCACACCTATAATCCTAACATTCTGATAGGCCAAGGCAGGAGGACTGACTGAGCTCAGGAGATCAAAACCAATGTGACCAAGAACGAGACCCCATCTCTAGCAAAAAATTGAAAAAACAGCACCTGTGATGGTGCACCTATGGTCCCAGCTACTCAGGAGGCTGAGGCAGGAAGATCACTTGAGGATCACGAGTCTGAGGTTGCAATGAATTATGATGACACCACCATACTCTAGCCTGGGTGACAGAGCAAGATTCTATCTCAAAATACATAAAACAATAATCATACCTACATTCTAAATAGTCCATCGTAGTTTACTAAAATAATTTTCTTTAGGCTCAGTGCCTGTGGCTCAATCGGCTAAGGCGCCAGCCACGTACACCTAAGGTGGCGGGTTCGAATCCCCAGCCTGGGCCCGCCAAACAATAATGGCTTCAACCAAAAAATGGCCGGGCGTTGTGGCAGGTGCCTGTGGTCCCAGCTACTTGGGAGGTGGAGGCAGGAGACTCGCCTGAGCCCAGGAGTTGGAGGTTGCTGTGAGCTGTGATGCCATAGCACTCTACCCAGGGGGATAGCTTGAGGCTCCGTCTCAAAAAAAAAAAATTTTTTTTTCTTTAAAGATTTAGTACCCCAAGGACTCTGCATTTCCTTGCTGTCAATCTTTCCAACCCCAGCTTATTCCACATTACAGTTGGTGGTCACTGTGTGCTCACAGTAGCTTCAATTCATAAGTTACAATAACCCCACAGTTAACTCAGCACCAGCAACTCCACAGACACTAGACTCAAAACTCTTAGCTTTCAGAATTTATGCCAGTGTTATCTCAAAAACCAGACAAGTTTAAAAAAGCTGTCTCCTGGTGGTGCCCATAGCCGGCCATGCACACTGAGGCTGGCAGGTTTGAACCTGGCCCCGGCCTGCTAAAACGACAACTGCAACAAAAAAATAGGCGAGCACTGTGGTAGGTACCTGTAGTCCCAGCTACTTGGAAGGCTGAGGCAAGAGAATGGCTTAAGCCCGAGAGTTGGAGGTGACTGTGAGCTGTGATGGTACGGCACTCTACCCAGGGCAACAGCTTAAGACTCTGTCTCGGGAAAAAAAAAAAAACCTGTCGCCTTTCTTCTTCTCCTATGTATACATTAGCTGCTGGAACTCGATAGGTTATATAAGAAAAAAAAAATACTATGATCTTCCCAAAGGTACTCTCAGTTTTCTGGTATGATCTCACCCACTGAAATACATCCAACATCCCTAGCAGCTGAGTTTGCTATCCACTGGTTCACCAGTAGCTGGTTTATTTGTAGCAAAAACCTACATTCTCCCACTTGCTTTCCTTGCTCATATTGTAGAAGTCAGGCTTACAGCACTAGACAGAAGCTGCTGGAAGGAGCCTGACATGGTATCTCATGCCTGTAATTCTAGTGCTTTGGAAGGCCAAGGCAGAACAATCACTTGAGATGAAGAGTTTAAGACCAGTGTGAACAACCCAGCAAGACTCCATCTCTACAAAAAGTAGATCAATGAGCCAGATGTGGTGGCATATATGACTACAGTCCCAGCTACTAGGGAGGCTGAGGCAGGAGAAAGATAACTTGAGTTCAGAGGTTGCAGTGAGCTATGAAGATGCCACTCTGCCCTCATGCCGGGCAACAAAGTGAGACTCTGTCTCAAAGAAAAAAAAGAAAAGAAGAGAAAAAAATGTTGGAAAATAAAATATCATAACTTATGTCAAAAAACATTAAAACAGGTGGCCCCCGTAGCTCAGTGGGTAGGGCACTACCCACATACACAGAGGCTGGTGGGTTTAAACCCACCTGGGCCGGCTAAACAATGACAACAATAAAAAATAGTCAGATGTTGTGTCGGGAGCCTGTAGTCCCAGCTACTTGGGAGGTTGAGACATGAGAATCACTTAAGCCCAAGAACTCTCTAAACAGGGTGAGAGCTTGAGACTCTGTCTCAGGGAAAAAAAAAAAAAAAAAAAGGCGGCACCTGTGACTCAGTGGGTAGGGCGCAGGCCCCAGATACCAAGGGTGTCGGGTTCAAACACAGCCCTTGCCAAACTGCAACAAAAAATAGCTGGGCGCTGTGGCAAGCACCTGTGGTACCAGCCATTCGGGAGGCTAAGGCAAGAGAATCGCCTAAGCCCAGGAGTTGGAGGTTACTGTGAGTTGTGACACCACAGCACTCTACTGAAGGTGATAAAGTGAGACTCTGTCTCTACAAAAAAAAAATAGAGAGAATGGCTTAAGCCCAAGAATTAGAGGTTGCTGTGAGCAGTAGATGTCATACCACTCTACCAAGGGCAACACAATGGGCGCCAGCCCACATACACCAAGGGTGGCCAGTTCAAACCCAGCCTGAGCCTGCTAAACAACAACTGCAACAAAAAAATAGTTGGGTATTGTGGCAGGCACCTGTGGTCCCAGTTACTTGGGTGGCTGAGGCAAGAGAATCACTTAAGCTCAGGAGTTTAAGGTTGCTGTGAGCTGTGATGCATGACACAGGGTCACAGCTCTAGACTCTGGCTCAAAAAAAAAAAAAGTATTAGTAGCCACACTTAATTCCCCTAAAAAAACTGTCTTGAGACAATTATTCTACAGTAAACTCAAAATGAACCAAAAGCATTCTATGTTGATTATTGAGATAGCAAATTTTCAAACATGGTCAGCAATATAAAATTTATTCTAGACTATAACTAGTCAAACAACTGTCTGAATTCCAGGGCAAAAGGTCCTCCAAGATGTATCCCCTACCATCTCCAGGGATGGTCAACATGCTATAAAATTTGTTTCTCTAACTCAACAGAAAAAAGTATCTTATTTTACCAAATACTACTTTTCTTTTTGAGACAGAGCCTCAAGCTATCCCCCTGGGTAGAGTGCCATGGCATCACAGCTCATGGCAACCTCCAATTCCTGGGCTCAAGCGAGTCTCCTGCCTCTGCCTCCCAAGTAGCTGGGAACACAGGCGCCCGCCACAACGCCCAGCCATTTTCTGGTTGCAGCCATCATTGTTGTTTGGTGGGCCCGGCCTGGGGATTCGAACCTGCCACTTTAGGTGTACGTGGCTGGCGCCTTAGCCGATTGAGCCACAGGCGCCGAGCCCCAAATACTACTTTTCAAGAAAAAAAATTCCACAAATTTAAATTCAATGATTTAAAAAGTATTCCACTATTATTTCCCTTTGTCCCAAGAAAACTAACAAACCTTTAGCATTTAGCTGTGACGTGAATTCTGGTATCTTATCCCAACCAAAGACCACCAGTCTAAGATCAAGTAAATGAAAATGATTTCAAAATGATATACTGCTCTTAAAAAAATAATAAAATTCTCTACTAAGTACTGTAGGAATAACCCAAAGGTTAATGAGGCAGTGTCCCTATTCTTAAGACGACTATAATTTGGTACAAAGACAAGCATAGAAGCGGAATTCTCATTATGTGGGTAGAAGTAGTTTTACTTTTTACAAGCAACTTGTCTAAAAGTTCCAGGGCAAAAGGTCCTCCAAGATACTCCCTACCACCTCCAGGGATGATCAACAGACTACAAAGCTTATTTCTCTGTCATCTCAAGAGAAGTAAGTTCATGGGGGTGAAATAACATTGTGTAATGTGAATAGTGACAGCAATGTCCTAAATTCAGAATTTTAGAATAAGTTGTGCCTCTGTTCAACAATAAAGAAGGTGAGCAGAAATCTTCCACTATTAGTGACCAAGGCTATTATATAGCAACTCTAAGTCAGTCTAACCCAGCGGTTCTCAACCTGTGGGTGGCAACCCACAAGAACTATATGAAAGAGTTGCGGCATTAGAAAGGTTGAGAACCACTGGTCTAACCCAACCCTTGAAAACAGTCCCTGGCCTGGAATGAATAATTTATTCCAGGCCAATTGGAAGAGACTAACTTCACTTGTCTTCTCCTGTAACCATTAGCCACATGAAGAGAATATAGTACACATAAATTTTAAGTATTTGCAACTTAAAGCAAAAATCTCCAAGAAATCTGGAGAATAAGGTACTCTGCTTTAAGGGGAGTTATTCCACTTGCTATTTTTAGAACATTATTAGCCTCCCAACCCAGGACCCACGTTCTAGAACACTTTATTAGCACTCTACCGTATCTGGGTTTCCTTCCAGCAGAACATTGATGGCTCTGTTGACATCTCCATTGCAGTCATGTAAAGCAATCACACATTCATCCTGGTTCTTGCCTGTAATATCAATCAACTGAAAAAGAAAAATCAGCAACCATCATGAATGAGCTAAACCTTATACTCCCAATGAAAGGAAACTACGTGAAGGAAAAAGATACCAGCTGAGTTTGAAAGAATCAGGTTGAAAAACAAAATATGTATATTCTCATACTACAGTAAAAAAAATAAAATAAAATAAAAACAAATAACATGCACAATTTATCTAGCAGGTTTCCCAGTTTTTACTGAAAGCCACCCCTCCCAAAAAAAGCAGCATATATAGAATTTTGGTATTCTATTTCCAAAGGCAAAAAAAGATTTTTTTTTTTTTTTTTTGGAGACAAGAGTCTCCCTTTGTCGCCCTCCATAGGGTGCTATGTCACAGCTCACAGCAACCTCAAACTCTTGGGCTCAAGATACTCTCTTGCCTCAGCCTCCTGAGTAGCTGGGATTACAGGCACCTGCCACAACGCCTGGGTATTTTTAGAGATGGGTTCTCTCTCTGGCTCAGGCTGATCTGGAACCAGTGAGCATAGGCAATCCACCCACCTCAGCTTCCCAGCGTGCTAAGATTACAGGTGTGAGCCACCACGACCTCAAAAGCAAAATATTAACACCTGTGGCTTAAGGCTCGGATCAAAAGTATTCACAAAGCAATCAATAAATCGTGAAACACATCAATTTCAACATACCATGAATTTCCACATTTTCTTAATCTACAACTACTCAACGCTGCTGTAAAATGGTATCAATAAAGTCATCCAAAAAGAGGTTAAAATTAAAATATCTTTGAACAAATTGTATACCCCCTATATCCAAAGGGGTATAATAAATCAGACAGCAAAACCATTTGTTTATTGCCCTGACCTATTATATTTCAGATCACAGTTCCTTTACAATGTTAGTAGAAAATGTCCTGGTGGACAACTGTGTTATTTAATTATGCTTTAATTCTGATATTTTTCACCACAGCATACAACAAAACAGTGCTACACTCACTTGTTTCACCTTCTCCTCAAAGTCAGCATCATTATGGTCCGAAATCATCTGTGCAAGTCGAATTTGTTCCGCAGTGGCCTAGGAATTAAAAGCATAATCAGGAGGCAACAGTGTAGAGAAATGAGAGAGACCTATGTTGTCAATCTCCACTCTCCCTGATGCTCTAATTTCTTTTTGTTGTTGTTGTTAAAAATGACTCAAGTGTGGCTCAATGCCTGTAGCACAGTGGTTACAGTGCCAACCACATATACCCAGGCTGGCAGGTTCGAACCTGGCCTGGGCCAGCTAAACTACAACTGCAACAACAACAACAACAAAAAAAAACAGCCAAGAGTTGTGGCAGGCACCTATAGCCCCAGCTACTTGGGAGGCTGAGGCAAGAGAATCGCTTAAGCCCAAGAGTTGGAGGCTGCCGTGAGCTGTGACACCATGGTATTCTACTGAAGGTGACATAAGACTGTCTAAAATAAATAAAGAATAAAGAAAAAAAAAGGCCAAGTGGCCGAGTGTGGTAGTTCATGCCTATAATCCTAGCACTTTGGGAGGCTGATGTGGGAGGACTGCTTGAGCTCAGGAGTTTGAGACAAGCCTAAGCAAGAGCAAAACCCCATCAAATAGAAAAAATTGACCAGGCATGGTGGCATCTACCTATAGTCCCAGCTACTTGGTAGGCTGAGGCAGGAGGATTGCTTGAGCCCAGGTTGCTGTGAACTAAGCTGATACCACAGCACTCTAGAATGGGCAGCAGAGCAAGACCTTGCCTCAAAAAAGGAAAAAAAAAAAACAAGCAATAAAGCAACATTTAAAGTGTTAATTTATCTGAGACAGTCTCAACCATGCCCTCTGTAGAGTGCTATAGTGTCACAGCTCACAGCAACCTCCAACTCTTGGGCTTAAGTGATTCTCTTGCCTCAGCCTCCCAAGTAGCTGGGGCTACAGGCATCTGCCACAATGCCTGGCTATTTTTTTTATTGCAGTTGTCATTGTTATTTAGCCAGCCAGGGCCAGATTTGAACCCACCAGCCTCGGTGTATATGGCCAATGCCATAACCACTGTACTACAGGCATTGAACCCATTTAAGGTGTTTAAATCAATAATAAATAAATAAAGGCAAAAAAAAACAGTGAAGCTGTTACTATTTCACTCTATACTCCAAAAAAAGCAGGAAATCCTTTACTAATGTTCATAGTTGAAGGGACTTTCAGGCATAGTACCTCATGCTCAAAAGTCCCTTCAACTATGAGAGGCCAGGGGTAGGAGAGTGGATTGATTAAACTCAAGAGTATGAGGCTCAGGGCCTATGGCTCAAGAAGCTAAGGCCTGAGTCCAGTGTAGGCCCGCCAAACAACAATGACGGCTGCAAGCAAAAAACAGCCAGGCATTGTGGCAGGCGCCTATAGTCCCAGCTACTTGGGAAGCTTAGGCAAGAGAATGGCTTAAGCCCAGGAGTTGAAGATTGCTATGAGCTGTGATGCCACAGCACTCTACCCAGGGCAACAGCCTGAAGCGCTATCTCAAAAAAAAAAAAAAAAACAACAACTCAGGAGTTTGAGAACAGCCTGAGCAAGAGTTAGACCCCGTCTCTACTAAAAACAGAAAAACTCACTAGGAAGGCTGAAGCGAGAGGCTCTTTTGAACCCAACAGTTTAAGGGTGCTGTGTGCTATGATACCACAGCACTCTACCCAGGGTGATGAAGTCAGATTTTTGTCTTAAAAAACAGGGACTTCTGGCCCGGCACCCATAGCAGTGACTACGGCGCCAGCCACATACACTGAAGCTGGCAGGTTTGAGCCTGGCCTGGGCCAGCTAAACAACAGCTGAGTATTGTGGCAGACGCCTATAGTTCCAGCTACTTGGGAGGCTGAATGAAGCAAGAGAATCGCTTAAGCCCAAGATTTGGAGGTTGCTGTGAGCTGTGATGCAATGGCACTCTACCCAAGGCAACAGCTTGAGACCCTGTCTTAAAAAAAAAAAAAAAAAAAAAAACATGCACTTTCATCTTAGAACCACAACACCACTTTCAAACATCTGTCCTGGCTCGGCGCCTGTGGCTCAATCGGCTAGGGTGCCAGCCACATACACCTAAGGTGGCGGGTTTGAATTCCCAGCCCGGGCCTGCCAAACAACAATGATGGCTGCAACCAAAAAATGGCAGGGCGTTGTGGCAGGCGCCTGTGTTCCCAGCTACTTGGGAGGCAGAGGCGGGAGACTTGCTTGAGCTACGGAGTTGGAGGTTGCTATGAGCTGTGATGCCATGGCACTCTACCCAGGGGGATAGCTTGAGGCTCCATCTCAAAAAAAAAAAAAAATCTGTCCTTCATTCCCATTTATGTATTTACAAAGTCATGTGTAAACTCTGTTCCTATTTCTGCAATTACCAATGTCATCTTCTTATTCCTAGAGCTGAGAATACCACAGATTTAGTATGACCATAAACATCCTATCTTCTGAGTATCCAGTATATCTTAGCAAGACTGGAGGAATTTTCCTAGCCCAATTAAGTACTAATATTCTGCTAGAAATTCGTTTGGAAATAAAAGTGAAAGAAAAATGTACAGGCTCGGCGCCTGTGGCTCAATCGGCTAAGGCGCCAGCCACGTACACCTAAGGTGGCGGGTTCAAATCCCCAGCCCGGCCCCGCCAAACAACAATGATGGCTGCAACCAAAAAATGGCCGGGCGTTGTGGCGGGCGCCTGTGGTCCCAGCTACTTGGGAGGCAGAGGCAGGAGACTCGCTTGAGCCCAGGAGTTGGAGGTTGCTATGAGCTGTGAT
>CAUYQV010172817.1:0-23655 GCA_963574575.1 Galagoides demidoff | reverse complement strand
AGCAACCTCCAACTCCTGGGCTCAAGCGAGTCTCCTGCCTCCGCCTCCCAAGTAGCTGGGACCACAGGCGCCCATCACAACGCCTGGCCATTTTTTGGTTGTAGCCATCATTGTTGTTTGGCAGGCCCGGGCTGGGGATTCGAATCCGCCACCTTAGGTGTATGTGGCTGGTGCCTTAGCCGATTGAGCTACAGGCGCCGAGCCGAAATGGGAGGTCTTGCTCTAGCTCAGGCTGGTCTTGAACTCCTGGGTTCAAGGGATTTTTGGATATGAGCCACCATACCTGGCTCATTATCTCTTGACTTCTTGATAAAGAGATGGAAGCAAGGAATGTTCCCACTTTGCAGACAAGAAAGTGAAGACTGGTATGACTACAGGGTCATGGTTTCTCATCTAAGGCTTCACCTCAATTCCCTTTCCCCACTCTCCTCAACAGTTATTCTAAACATCCTGTATCCTTCCTTTCTCTCTATCATTATTCTCCATCATTAATTTTAGTAAACAGCTTTCCAGATTCACTGACTAGAAAATGGAGGCTGCATGCCCTCCACTGGCAGACTGGTGGCTCCCTGGCCTGTAGCCACAGCTGTTCCTTACACCCCGGCTCTGACTTGCAGCAGCTTTTCCCATAGCAGGATCTTCCTCCCCTGCCCTTTCCATACATTTAACCTCTTCCTGCCTCCTGGCTCTTCCCCCTAAGTGTGCATTAAATAGCTCGCTTCTCTCACATCATAAATAAAAACAGTCTCCCTCAAGCTCAGAATCTTCTGTAGGTACTGTATCTACTTATATCCCAGCCAAACTTTTTGAAAAAGTGGCTTATGCCCAGTCACTTTGCTTTTCAGCCACCATTCACTGTGCAGCAGCCAGTGGCCTTTTCTATTCAACAGCAGAGTAGATTCTGTATTGGCAACTCCCATGGACACATTCATTCAGTTCTTTTTTTTTTTTTTTTGAGATAGAGTCTAACTTCATCACCCGTGGTAGAGTGCTGTGGCATTGATAGCTCACAGCAACCTCAAACACTCAGGCTCAAACAATCCTCTTGCCTCAGCCTCCCAAGAAGATGGGACTATAGGCACCTGCCACAACGCCCAGCTAATTTTTAGAGACAAGGTCTTGTTCTTGCTCAGGCTGGTCTCAAAATCCAGAGCTCAAGCAATCCACCCACCTTGGCCTCCCATAGTGCTGGGATTATAGGCATGAGCCACCATGCCAAGTGCCGTGGCGTCATAGCTCATAGCAACCTCCAACTCGGACTCAAATGATCCTCTTGCCTCAGTTCTCCAATATATTTTTTAGTAAAGAAAGGGTCTTGCTTTTGCTTAGGCTGGTCTTAAACTTGTGAGCTCAAGCAATCCACCCACCTCTGCCACCTCACACCGTGCCTGTCCAACACTGTTTTGTTTGTGCCAGTCTGACTCTGTCACCCTGGGTAGAGTGCCCTGGTGTTATTACAGCTCACAGCAACCTCAAACTTCTGGGCTCAAGTGATCTTCTTGCCTTAGCCTCCCAAGTAGCTGGGACTATAGGCACCCACCACAATGCTCAGCCTTTTCTATATTTAGTGGAGATGGGGTCTTGCTCTTGCTCAGGCTGGTCTCAAACTCCTGAGCTCAGGTGATCCACCTACTTTAGCCACCTAGAGTGCTGGGATTACAGGTGTGAGCCGCCACACCCAGCCTGGGACTTGACACTGTTGACCCCAAGATTTTTCATAAAATCTTCACTAAGCTTTATTCTTAATAGGGCAGACAATTGGGCTTTCTCACCCATGGTGCTGCTGGAAGTTACTCTTTTCCCCAGATAACTGTAACTGTACACAGTGGTCGTGCTAAGTAACTGCCGCTTGGCACCATGCATCTTTTGTTCCCCTGGTGTAAAGGTATAAAGGCCTTCCACTTGTGTGGATTGCAGACCTGTGTAACTCAGCTCCCAGCCCCCACAAGCTGGGTAAAGACATGTTGCACCTGCCCTCAGTGCACCTCCAGTCATCCAAATCAGAACATTGGCATTACAGTTCTGCTTTCCCTTTTCTCCCTCAGGCCAACTCTTCTTAGTCTCCTTGTAGCCATGAACCCCTTCTCACTCCAAATTCAGCTACCACTCAAGCTGCGAAGGGTGTATCTCTACTACAAGCTGCTTTCCAGGGCATTTCTATAGGCACCTCACACTCTACACTTCTGGCATTCGATCTTCCATCTTCCCTCCTGAATTTCTTCTAGTCCTCCAAGCAAATGGCACCGCTGTGTATACTCAGTGCATGGCGTAGGAATCCTGGCAATCACCGCACCCCCCTGTTCTCCCAACACATCTCTAAAACCTGGCAGCTGTGCCTCCTTAATTCTCTCCTCTCCATCCCTCATCTGTTCCCAGCACTCCTCCTTTGCTTTAGGCTGCCGTTTCCCACTTGGATCACTGCGGAGTCTTGACTGCACACCCACCATCCCACACTGCTGAGTTCTCTTTCTTAGTGATGATCAGGGCCCTCCTCAGCAGCTCCATGTTATCTATAAGGAGTGATTGAGTACAACTCTTCAGTTGCTTGGCACAGGAGGCTGTTCTTTGGCCTGTCTCTCTCATGTCACCTCCCATGTGCACCCTCTCTGGCCTTCCTCACTGTGTCATGCCCATAGTGTCTTCATATAAGCTGTTTCTTTGGCCTGGAATGAAACCTCTTCTTCAATACTCAACCCATTCAGTCCTCCCTTTGGAGCCCTGCAATTTGATTTAGGTGCACTTCCCCTCTGTTCCCATAGCTCTGTGCTCACTCCCAAAAGAATTTTTTTTTTTTTGAGAACAGTCTCACTATGTCACCTCAGTAGAGTGCTATAGTGTCATAGCTCACAGCAACCTTAAGCTCTTGGCTTAAGCGATTCTCTTGCTTTAGCCTCCCAAAAGAATTTATATCACAGTGGCATTAATCACAAATCCCCTATCAGACTCTCACACTGGACCTCTTTTTGAAGACAGACCTGTATCCATGGTGTCTAGCATGTGATACGTGCACCGAGTTAGCACCTATTTTGGAGGAGACAGCTGGGACTCGTAGAACTTAAGATCACAGAGCAATGGAACCAAGTGTAGAACTCAAGGATCTTAACTCCTGATTCAGTGCTATTTTCAATCTTGTTTTTAAGCATGTTTATATAGTAGGGGAGCAGGGACAGACATCCAGGACAACTGAAATTAGGGTCTTGTTCTGAGTTCCAGACAGCCCTTGAGCTCAGTGCCTGAGGCTTCTTTTATCCAGAAACAGCCCTCAACTCCAGGCTAACTAGAAACTAGTCACTGCCACTGCTTTTGCCCTCCTTTAAGACCAAAATATTCAACAAATATTTACCTACTATGTGCCAGGCATCATGTGTTTGTGGGGGGTGCATAGTGAGGCTCCAGATCTCAAGGGGGAATAAACCCTGGGTAGGGCACCCAAAGGCCAATTCTTGGGGTAGCAATGAGGATAGTACGAGGACTAATTCCAGAGATGTTTAGACCTTTCCTACAACAAAAAAGGAATGAAACAAGATACTCTGTCATTCCAACCAGGTGTGGGCTCTGGCCATGCATATAGATAGATCTGTGACTGATGTGAAACCCCGAACCTGTGCTCCAGGACTACCTCAGCTGGCTGGGGACCCTACTCAGTTCACTTCCTCTTCTTCTTGCTTTCCTCTTCCACTTACCTTTTGGTAAAATGTCCCTTGTGTCAGGGCAAAGTATTCAGCAAGAATAGTTTATCAGTTTGGAGTCCAAAGGGCTCAGCTCTGAAAACATGGTGATTGCCAAAGAAATGCCACTCTTCCCTCTCCAGTAGAGGTGGCCCTGGGTAGAGTGTGGAGGAGTGAGGCCTCCCCTGATGGAGGCTGAGAAAGTTGAGCACAAGCTGAGCATACAAGCTGACTTGCTTGCAGAGAACAGAACTGCCAGGCCAAGCCCCATGCAAGGAACTTTGTTCTCATTTAATCTCTAAGCCAACCTTGAGAAGTTCCCATTTTATGGCCCAGAAAAAGAGCATAAATACCCCCATCTCTTCTAATAGTTGTAACAACCATCACATGACAGGTGATCTCTCTGCCGCACCAGTGGGCATGGTGTTAAAGCAAAGGTTGGGTGGCTTCCCTCCAATGTCCTGAAGGAAATCTCAGCATCTGAGATTCCTGCCTCCAGCTTGCTTTGCTCTGGAGTAAAAGCTGGCCATGGGCAGGCTGGGATGGTGCCTGCTTAGAAGTCTGCAAGTGTCCTTCAGAAGGTGATGATCCTGAGTACAGCCCCCAGATTCTTTCAAGTAGACAGCATACATTGCTGCCATCTGATGGTGATGTGCACATCTGAGTTTGGGTACTTGGGTGAGAGGAAGGACATGTTAATTGTTACTGATGAGTCATTACCTTCCTCCAGGCAACCCTGTGAGCTGGGAAGAACCACCCTGTCTCCATTCTACAGACAGTGAAACTAAGTCACAGAATTATGGAACTTGCCCAATGCTATATGAAAAAGCAGAAAAACCCAGTGTTTTTGCCTGGCTGGGAAATAACTATGAAAGTTAATCTAAGCCAGGTTACTGTGTGCTACATGTAGCGTGAACAATGACTGTGCTTAACCCTTTGTCTGCCTCAAGGCTGGCTACCAGGATTACTTAGGATTGTTGTGGAAGCACTTGACAGTGCCCACTGACTATAAGAGAAAAGCCACCAGAGAATGAGATCATGGTGGTCTGACTGGGGAATATGCAAGATGCAAGACAGGTAAAGAAAGTGAGTAATTAGCTCAAGAACAGGTGAGGGCCAAGCAAGCTGCTAGATTTGTATGATTTATACAGAGACTTTATCCATCACTGGATTTTAATTTGCAAGCCCCTAAACTTTAGTATTCCCTGATGCACCCAGTGCCAGGCCTCCCTTCAACCTTGGCCATCAGGAAGCTCACAAGTGGATCCTCTTGAGTTGCTCCTGAAAAATGGAGTCAGGGAGGGAATTCCAGGTTCCCCTGCAGAACATGTGTGGGGCCAGGTGACTAAGATGGTACATCTGTGATCACACATGTTGCTGTGACCTGAAGTCTGGGTTGAGAGCACAGTAAATTCAAGTAGCTTACTCAGTATGCCTAAAACAACCACTTTCTGATTGTTCTGAGTGTCAACAAACACTGTTTCTGAAAAATGCTGGAATTCAAACTTTCCCAAAGAGTAGCTGTTAAAGAAATTTATCCACAGGAGTTTTTTTTTAACTTGTTTTTAATGCTTATTGGTACCTCTGTATTGGAAGTAACTACAAATGTCTTATTAAAGTTTCCACTTTAAATGCACAATTTTACTTCATTTTATTATAAGGAACTGTTACAGAAAATGCAAATATCAGTATTTGAAAAATACATTCCATTACACAGACTTCAAAGAAACAATGTTGATAAGCGCCATGGTCCTATATGATGTCATCACCCCACACCGAGCACCACCCCAAATGGTCTGGAAGCCAAGGTGATCAACCCAAACGTGTGCCTGCCGTTTCTGCCCAGCTACTGCCCTTCCCCTTGGTGTCACACGGGAATGTCATGGTAACAGCCAGCTCACGCATCTGCACAAAGGGGCACATCATAAAGTTGAGCAGTCCCAACTACAAGACTCCCTTGCTGCAGAAAACCAATGTTGTCAGTTGTAATAGGTTAATATATTATTTACGCCACACAAAAAAGGAACTGTACAGGTAATGATCTTCCAAAGAAAGTCTTTAAGGCATCTAAAACTTCTGGGATTTTAAGTGTTTACTTGATGTCTTGTCAAGCTGTTAGCTCTTCACTAAGTTACTTCCACAAAATGAGAATGTGGCTTCCAAATCCCTTGGGCAAGTTGTTCCCCTTTGCTTCCTCCTCTCCCCTCTGGGAGTGGGAAGCTTTGGTGCTTCAGGTAGTTCTTCTGGGGTTTGTCCTGAGGGAAGTGTGTCTGTCAGGAAAGTATTACACTGTACTGTCACCTGGGAAGTTAGTTTGCCTTTCAGGTCTAAGCATTACATAGTGCAGAAGTGTTCTTTTTCTCCAAATAAAAGAAACATAAATGAAGTTCAAGGCTCTCCCCTCTCCCAAGACTTTCCCTCGACTCCATGCCTATGGGCAAGATGAGTGCAATAACAGTTCAGTACAACAGGCATGGGACACGAATCAGAAGAGTGGTGACACCACATGCACACTGAGCTCCACACAGGAACCCTTTCAGGGAGAAGACTGAGGAAGCTGAGCAGGGTGGTCAGAAGTGACTCAGGGTTCTGAGGTAGAGGACTAAAGGTCACATGGACCCCACTCCTTGGAGAGAATGTGGCAGGTGAACTGAGCAATCTAATCCAGCCTCGACTAAATTGATAATTAGGGTTAACAGTGCACAGGCACAAACCTCCAAATGGAATGCATATTCTAACACATCACTCAATGAGATACCACTAAAAAGATAACTGAAAGTTTAAAAGTCCTAAGTGTAGGCACTTAAGTTTGTGGGAAACTTCTGTGTGAGAGGATTGTAGCAAATTAGTTTAAGCCATTCAGTTTATATATAGCACATGGTTTGTACCTTTGTCTTAAAAACAAAAAAGAAGACTGTTGAGAATACACTATATGATAAATCTGGTGATGAGTAAGAGGCAGTTAAAAAGCTTTCAGCATAACAAGGTTGACTGATACAGCAAATTCTGTTTGAGTAAAGTTTATTCTTCCTGCTCTACTCATTCATGATAATTGGCAACTTTCTGAATGAATAAAATTAAGTTTTTCCTACTAGTACTTAAACTACAGATTAAAATTTAACAGGAACAGCTAGGCAGTTTTGTCATTCAAGTTGTGATAGCATGGAGAGCACAAAAGGTCCTCAGAGTGTGCCTGGCATCTTACCTGGGCAGCTACCACTCAAAGGACCTGCTGAGTGCCGTCCAGTGAACGTCAGCATGGTCAGGGAGACTTCCTAAGATCAAAAAGATGCTTTTTCTATATCTACATGAATGCATCCTGAAGCCAATGCAGAATTAAAAAATGTACCCCTAATTCATGGCTGGTCAGTACCACTGTTATCCCTGGATTCTGCTGAGAAACAGAACCTTGAATCAACATATTTTAAACATGATCTTAACATATTTTAAACATGATCTTAAGAATTTAAGTGCAATTACAGGCAAGTTTGTGATTGAAATTGGTACAGTAGGCAGGGCAGAACAATTAGCCTGTTTGCTGATTGAATCTCCATCCTCCCCTCTCCACTATGAACATTAAAAGAACAATTATCTGTGTACCAACCACCTCAATTCATAGCTGAACCATGATTATCTTACTTTCTAATTACAGAATTACATAATCAAGCTACCTAAGCCCTGCTTCCTTGTGGCCTTTTTCAGGCAATAGAAAATGGAAACTGACCACATGCCTCACATGGTCAAATGTTTGCCAAGACTAGCTGAATTTTTCTGTAAAAATTCTATGTGAAATATGTCACAGAATAGGGGACAGGGGACTCTTCTAATTAAGTTTTTCTTTTAAACATTGTGCACAAGCTCATATTAACATAGAAGCATATATCTTATAAATCACAGAAATATTAAAAAAAAAGTAGCACTCTGGTTTATAAGCTCATTTTACACACATATATAGGCAACAGAACGTATAAATCTACAGCAACAGAAAGAACATACCACTATCCAAAAAAGAAACAAACAAAAAACAGGTTGTTGCAAAAAAATATTTAGTCCCTTTTACACATATATCCATACTTCATTAATGCAAAAAATGTAGTGGTTATTAAAATGTCTAAAAAAATCAGCATGTTATGATTGAGACTGTTAATCTCTGAGTATAACTGTGTTAACATTGTTCATCTCAAGAGTAGTTTTTGTTTTTTAAAAAGCAGTGGTAAAAGTTTCTCTTTAAATGTGCATTGTTTTTTTAACTGGCCCAACCTTCAAAAAAAGTTTAACATCTCAGGGTTAAAATATGTATTAGCAGAAGTGACTAAGGCCCAGCGGGTTCTGGCTGCCTCATTTAGCACACACATCAGAGCCTTCCAAAATGGGGCTGTGCTCACCTGGCCAGGACCTTTGGCTGTTGGCCCCATGGAGCAGGACAAGGGACACGTAACTGGAACCAACAGCATTCACAGCATGACTAGGGAAGGTTTCAGCAAGAAGTATTCGTATTAAGGAGATAGGACCTGCTGGCCTGAGCTGGAGATAGGCCCTGGGGCTGAAGCTTTACTGATTTCCCTTCTTACCAGCCGGCCTGTATGACTCTCTTGCTCTAAAAGACATTCTATAGTTTTTCCTTTAAGATCAGTGTGAGCTGAGGTCCAGTCAAAGCTGATAATTAGAATCACTGATGTAAGGATGTGTGAGGGTATTTCTGAACATGGAATTTTTTAAATTGGAATCACCAATAATGCAGCTATATAAAAAGTGCAGCACAATAAAAGTGCATTTCCTCTACCACTCTCAAGTGGTAGGGTGACTGAGTACAGACAGGACGCAGCAAGACGAGAGAATGAGACAGCTGCTAGGAAGTGTCAAGCTGCCATACTGCACTCCTGACACCTCAGTAGCATGAACACTGGTAAAGCTTTCAGTTGTTAAGGCCACGATTTTCAGCTCTCATCTTTGAACCCTGTTTAGAAAGATTTCACCTTTTTAAAAGGGGTAGCTCACTAAAAATACAGCTTCGCTTAAAAAAAAAAAAAGACTTCAGGGCAAGAGGATCCTATTATCTTTATGAAAACACTGTGCAGAAAAGTCCACAGCCACGTACCCTAGAGTTAAGCCAGCTGTCATGAAGCAGCCAGCTTCCTACTTTGTGAGGCTCTGCCTCATAAGTCAGCCCAGGCAGGAAGACTTCATGAATACTCTGAGATGGACCCTAAGCTACTAGATGGGAAAATGGTTTTCAAAGTGTCCTTGTATGTTGGTAACAGAATGGGGGTCTAACCTAATCACATTTACCACTTAGGCTGAATGGCCTGGTCCAAATTAGTGAGACATCTAGTGGTGAATCGATCACAGCCTGACACACACTGATGATCATTTGAAATCATTTGAAATGAGATCTATCACACCATGGTCCTTAATTGTTCCAGTCTATTGCTGCAGAAGACGACCGCCAGCTCCTGCTCTGGGTGGGGCAGGCTGGTGAGCAGAGCAGCTGCTGGGGAGGTGACTGGAGACGTGGCCTGGACTCTCCTGGGGCTCACTAAGAGACCCCACCTAGAGTCAGTACATCAAAGCAAATGTTGCACACTCGCACAGGCTTGTTCAGATCAAACTTTATAATAGGAATCTCCTTAGTTGAGCATTTATGGCAAAGAAGACGGCCGCAGTGACGACTGTGGAAACAAAGAAAGGAAGGATGAGACAAAGAGCAGGCTGCTTCCTGGCACGTGAGTACAACAGTGCCCCTGGCAGGCAAGGCCAGCCCACAACTGGTACTCTGCGGTCAACTCTGCCACCTGCCAGCTAGCAAAGTTATAATAATTCATATTTAATTATTCCATAAAATGAAATTCTAGGCAATAAGGAAACTGAAGACGGCTTCTTTTTAAAAGATAAGAGCAGAATAGCACTTAGCCTTAGTTCTTGCAGAGCAGCCTACAAACTCAGGCACATTATGGGGACAAGAACTCATCTCAGCTGTGCTGCAGGGCGGCCTAAGAGGCTATCCAGGACTAGCACACGCCCTCAGCTTCCACCAGGAAAGCCACCAGTCTGCTGCTTTTTGTCTTCCCCGCATTCCTTGGTGGGACCCTGGGTGTGCTCACTCCTGTCATTTCATCCCTCCACTTGGTCAAGCTGTGCCCCGGAGACTGCAGGGCCATGGCAAGCTCACAGTGTATCATGGAAAAGGGGAGAAGTAATGACATTGGCAGAAACCCCTCCTCTGGCAAGTGTGGACGGAGCTCTCACCAGTGATGTTTTCGGGTTGTGACTCCAAACTTGGCAGTGCACTCGTAGCAATTGGAGCCATCACACCATGGAGGCTCCTTCGATAGCATATCTGTAACACACAGGAGAGGACTAGCTCTGTCAAACAGTGACTGTGCTATGCAGAACTCAGGGCTGGGAGGGAGCAGGGAGACAGATCAGTCCATAAAGCAACACAAGGAACAATATATTCTGACTGGCTCAGGAAAAGCTTTGCAGAAGAGACCATGGAGAATCATTATTTGCCACACAGACTGAGGGAAAGGAAAGCGTATTTAGGTCATGAACAAGCACAGTGTCTGTGAGGGAAATGCATGCAGGTAGGGAGAGTGGGCAGGTAAGGGATGGTGGGGAGGGAGCAGAGACCACACAGCTGCAAGTGCAGGCTGAGACCAAATGGTCAGGGAACACAGAGGATGAACCAAGACAAGAAATTGAGCAGACAATCTTGTCAGATTTGGTGACTAAACAGAAGTGTGGGATATGGGAAGGCTGGATGGAATGCCTGAGTCTGTGGTGGGACCACCTGTAGAAAAGAGATCTACAAAGAACTAGAAGTCAGGTGCAGTGCTTCCACCAGTAATCCTAGCACTCTGGGAGGCTGAGGCAGGAAGATCGCTTGAGCCCAGGAGTTGGAAGCTGCAGTGAGCTGTGAGGACACCACTGTGCTCTAGCTAGAGTGATAGAGCAAGGCTCTGTCTCAAAAAAAAAAAGGAAAGAAAGAAAGAAAGCAATCTTTCTTATAGAGTTCAGTCTTCACATTTAGGTTGGGAGTTATCAGTGTAGTAAGAACAGCAATCACCAGGATTTATTTACTGAACTCGACTCTGGCAGGCACTATTCTAAGGGCTCTACCTGGAGAAGCAGATGGAGCTCACAGAAGGGAGCAGCATGGAAATGAGTTACTTCCAAGCACCTTCTACCCAATAGCACTGTGATAGGCATAAGTGCTGCACTCTTTCTGAAAAAGTTACTTTAAAAATTAAACAGAAAGACCAAACAACATATGCTTGGTGCATGGCATAAGGAAAATTAAGGTAGACTAGAAGCCACAAACCAGCTCTGTGACCTTGGGCAAGCCACCTTCAACTGAGATCACATTCTGAGCTTGTTTTCTCGGCCTGTCTGTCTCCGCTGTGGGATGACACAGCTTGGGTACACACAGGCACTCAAGGCATTCTCACTCTTTCTGTCACCTCAGTGGGGAAGGATACAGACTCACAAATGTGAAATTAATAAGTCTTCTCCACAAAAGGAATGTACAGAAAGAGAAGTCAGTGAGGGAGGGCCATTTCAAAGTCTGTAGAAAATGTGAAGCAGCCTGAGGATGGGTATGATGATAAGCAGCCAGGAGACAGGAGAAGGGGGACTTGCCCAGAGCTTATAGATTTCTAGAAGGTTCAGAGCAAGCAGGAACCTGATAGGTGCTTCAAGGCAGAGCACTTTGAAAGTGACTGCTAATAGTGACCCTCCCAACACTGCTCCAAGGCACTTCATCTCATTTATAGAAATAGTCCTGCATGCAGGTTCAAAGCCGGCCTGAGCCAGAGTGAGACCTTGTCTCTAAACCGTTCATTGTGGCGGATGCCTGTAGTCCCAGCTACTTGGGAGGCTGAGGGAAGAGAATTGCTTGAGCACAAGAGTCTGAGTTGGCCATGAGCTATAATGCCATGGTACTCTACCCAGGGTGACAAAAGTGAGACTCTGTCTCCAAGAAAAAGAAAAAATAGCCCTGTATGGTTCCTGGAAACTACTGGTTCAGATAGTACAGTAAGTTGTTATGAGACTTAAAGATCACAGATACATCTAGATAATCCACATTATTAACAATGTTTGTCCTAAAAAAGCAAAAAGTAGGCCACTCACCTAAGAGTCTAAACAGAAGCTGCTTGGTGGCAACCTGGTAGTTGAAAATGTTGATGCCTTGATTATTATTCACCCCAAGGCGAGCCCCAGATCGGACAATGGCACGACACAAGTTGGCATTCCCTTTCATGTACGCTAAGAGCAGCACTGGAAAACAAAAGCACACTTCCAACTAGCCCCAGCCTGGTGGGCAGAGGACAGCTGAGGGTAGGACAGATTGCTGGAAGGACATCTGTTCAGAAAGTCCCCAGAGACACTCAGCGGTCCCAGATAAGACCTCCGTGGAAGATCTGTAGCACCTTCCAAAAAAGGATCTGGCTATGAGCCAAGGGTAGTTATAGTTCCAAAGACATAGTCTTTCCTGTGTAGAGCTTCGGCTACAAGAGAAGTGGGGTAGTGGATACAGGCAGGTAGAGATCAAATATGGCAGGAAAACAGACTGTGTTCTCTGTTGCTTTTCTCTGGCACATAGGACAAAGCTGTTTTCACGCAATGTGACTACATCTAAAGACCTGTAGGTTGTGTATACATAGAGGGAAAAAATTCAGCATGGGGAATATACTCCAGAAAGTTCTTCTGCCCCATACAGCCTTTCCTCTGTATAGGGGCAGACCCAGGGGCACCCAGGCTGTGGCCAGGGCCATCCTGCTGACCTCCCCACTAACAATGACAGCTCATAGCTTCACCAGACTCTTTAAATTCTTTCATTTAACTCTCAAAATGTACCATCGAATATTGTTCAGCCATTAAAAAAGATAGAGACTTTACATCTTTTGTATTAAACTGGACTGAGTTGGAACACACTCTTCTTAGCAAAGTATTATAAGAATGGAGAAACAATGTACTCAATTCTACTATGAAGCCAGTAGATGATCTAATGCATACCCTTGTAAGAGAAAAAACTCACATCAATTCAAGGTAAGAGGCAGAGGAATAAGAGAGTGGGGAAAGGGAGGGAGGGGGAAGGGAGAAGATTGGGGGTCATGGTATAATGGTACATCTCTTAGGGGTAGGACAAAATTCTAAGTCCCAATTCTAAGAAGGACTTTACCTAACAAATGCAATCAGTATAACCTAATTCTTTGTACCCTCAATAATCCCCAACAATTAAAAAAAATAAAAATATCCTTAAAAAAAAGCCTTTCAAAATGATGCAGTGAGATGAGGGTTATAATTCTCATTGTCAAATAAGGAAACATGCACAGAGAAATCAGAAAATCTACCCAGTCACCATGCTGGAATAGGGCAGTTCTAGGCATCTGAACCCAGGTCTCCTTAAATCAGAAGCCCAAACATCAAGCACCTATGTGCCTGCCTGCTTACCTGCTCCTGGGCAACAACACCCAGTTAGTCCATGCTGGGTCCAGAGGCTCATGCCTGGGGCTGACTCCTCTGAAACTCACACCCATCACTGCCAGCTTAAAAAACACCTTCATGTATTTGGACCAAGATCTCTTCCCAAGGCCAAGAACTGGTGACAAAAATATTTCTGCTACAGGCCACAGAGGCTCTCAGGTAAAGGGTGAATGTATGGAAATGCAGCAGCAACAGGGAAGGTGCTCAGAGAGTTCTGGGCAGGGATGAGAAGTCTAATTTTCTTTCTTTTTTTTTTTGGAGACTTTGTTTCCTTACCTGAAAAATGGGGATACATTTATGTGCACTGCCTACCTTATGGAAATATTGTGAGAATTCAACAAGAAAATAAATGCAAAAGTATAAGAAAGCTATGAAAGCTACGTAAATGAACACAGTGACCACGGGTGGCTATAGCAAACCATAAGAGAAGCCTATTTATTAATCCTCTTGGTAAGAAGGAGCCCCTTACGTCTGTGTGTAATTTGCCACACATATGGTAGCACATTTCCTCCTTCTGAAGCCTGTGAGGTGCTTACATTTAATATATCTTCTGGAATGTAGGACCCTGGGTAGGGCCACAGTTGACCAAATAGAAGGGAAACCAGGTAGGCAGACTGTTTGGACAGAGGTATGACTTTGAAGTAGTAGATATACTTCAGTTGGGCTTATGCCTAACAGACACTCCAAATTCCAACACAGGGATTTGTTTTTTTTTTTTTTTTGAGACAGAGCCTCAAGCTGTCCCCCTGGGTGGAGTGCTGTGGCATCACAGCTCACAGCAATCTCCAACTCCTGGGCTCAAGTGAGTCTCCTGCCTCAGCCTCCCAAGTAGCTGGGACCACAGGCGCCCGCCACAACGCCCGGCTATTTTTTGGTTGCAGCCATCATTATTGTTTGGCAGGCCCGGGCTGGGGATTCGAATCCGCCACCTTAGGTGTATACGGCTGGTGCCTTAGCCACTTGAGCCATAGGCACCAAGCCCACCACAGGGATTTGTGACAGATACTCAAGACAGCCCAGCCAAAACACCTTGAGCTGAATGGGACTTATCAGCAGTTCTCAACCTGTGGGTCATGACCCCTTTGAACTATATTAAAGGTTCACAGCATTAGGAAGGTTGAGAACCACTGCCTTAAATAACGACATGAGTGCTTGGGCTTTTGTTTCTCCAGAAAGGTGTGTACAAGAGACAGGACATACAAACACCTATTACATACCTGTGTTGCCTTCTGCATCTGGTTTATCTAAAGGATACTCAGGCATGCACTCTAAGAAGAGATCAAAGATGGCTGCTGCATTCTCTTTGCCATATTGTCCCAAAATGTGCAGTGGTGACTGACCTCTGATAAAACAAATCAGGAGAGTTAGCTATGTATCTGCTATGACCATCATCCACAAAGGAAATGGAATTTTCTGAACTCTGTAACGCAGGATAACCTAAAGGATACATAAAAGGGTCACAAGAATTTTTCTAAAAAGTAGTTTTTTGTTTTAGGAGGTTTTTTTAGAAATAGGGTCTTGCTCATTATAGCTCACTTCAAACTCCTAGGCTCAAGCAAACCTTCTGTTTTAGCCTCCTGAGTAGCTAGGACTAACTATAGGCACCTGCCACTGCGCCCAACTAATTTTTCTATTTTTTTATAGAGACAGGGTCTTGTTCTTGTTCAGACTGATCTCAAACCCCTGGCCTCAAGCAATCCTCCTGCCTTGGCTTCCCAAAGTGCTAGGATAAGTAAAGGTGTAAGCCACTGTGCCCAACCTAAAAAGGCGTTTTTATAAAAACAAAAATACCAGGAGACCAAAAGGTGTTCAAGTGCCCTGGGAGCCAGGTCTGCAGTGTACATCTGAGGGACAATGGGAGGGGACCAGTGACCACTAGGTCTGAATGGCAGGCCAGGTGCCAGGAAGCTCTGGTCCCTGCTTTGGACCAGACACACTCACCTCAGATTAAAAGCTTCAGCATCCACTGTGCACTCTGTCAGGAGAACCCGAATGTTGTTGAGCCGACCATGCATGACAGCAAGATGAAGAGCTAGGGAGTAAATCCTCTTACTGTGCAAGCCCAGGGGCATGCACAGAAAAATCTCAATTCCTCTTCACCCTCATAAACCTGAAAATGGGGCCCAGCCAAGCAGCAACCTGCCATGCACTAAGCCATTCCTTCTGGTCTTCACTACCCCCAAGAATGAGTCATAAATGACATTTCATGAGTCTCTGCCTTCTGCTTCAGTAGTTATCCAGAAATGAGACTGAACAGTTTCCCAAGAAGCCACTTTAGGCTCCAGGACAACCAATCAGATGGGGAGGCTACTCACGGCCTACCAGCAGCAGATTGGATGTCTGGCCTAGGACACTCCATCACAGCTCAACTCCTATAAAAGCCAACCTCCCCAAGGGGGAATAGACCCAAAGATTCAGTGCACCTCCACCCCTAGAATGAGCAGAGTGCTCAAGGCACTTAGCACTGAACAGAGAGGAAGGACTGGGAATTACCATTATTTCCATTCTCATCCACAGCAGCAAAGTCCACTCCATTCTCCAGGAGGACAGAGCAGATGGTAGGCAGGTCCTGCTGAGCAGCAAGATGGAGGGCAGTCTGGCGATGCTTAGTTAATTCATTCACTTTGGCTCCTGCAAGAAGCTGTTGAAGTTGATTACATGAGCAGCCTCTCTACCACAATCAAGATCCCATTTATGGGGGCAGATCTGTCTTCTGATACACACAGAGACTGATGGTTTGCCCTGATGGCAAACCTGGGAGCATAAGGGCTATGCACACACACTCTTAGCGAGGCATAAACCAGCAAAACCTGTGCCAAGGATAAACCAGCAAGTAGCTATCACAATGCTACAGCCAGGAGCAGGCTTGGCACCTGTCGCTCAGCAGCAAAGACACCAGCCACATACACCAGAGCTGAAGGGTTCTAACCAAGCCCAGGCCTGCCAAACAACAATGACAACAACAACAAAAATAGCCGGGCATTGTGGCAGGAGCCTGTAGTCCCAGATAGTTGGGAGGCTGAGGCAAGAGAATTGCTTAAGTCCAGGAGTTTGAGGTTGCTGTGAGCTATGATGCCACAGTACTCCACCAAAGGCAACACAGCCTCTGTCTCAAAAAAACAAACAAAAAAAACAAAGCCAGGAGGAGTGGCTCACACCTGTAATCCGAACTATGGGAGGCCAAGGTGGGAAGATTGCTTGAGGTCAGCAGTTTAAGACCAGCCTGGACAATATAGTGAGGCCCTCTCTTAACAAAAATACAAAAATTAGCTAAGTGTAGTGGTGGGTGGCCTGTAGTCCCAGTGACTTGGGCAGCTGAGGCAGGAGGACTGCTTGAACCCAAGAGTTGGAGGTTGCTGTGAGCTATGATGATGCCACTGCCTTCTAGACTAGGCAATAGAGTGAGACCTTGTCTCAAAAAAGAAAAAAATAAACATACATTAAATAGACATTCCTTAGAACACAGAAATTCTAAGACTTTAGTATATAAAAACTGCACAGAACTGCACTGATGTTCACTATATTATAAGGATATCCACTGTTTGCAAAACCTGATGGTAAAGGGATGGGATATGAAAAATATAACATATATGAACATAGAAAAGGTAGCCTTTAACATAATATTTATGGACTAATATAAAGATGTCAATAATATAGTAAGTTTAAAAAAAAAATCCCTGTGGCTCAAGTGGGTAAGGCTCCAGCCACATGGGTTTGAATCCAGGCTGGGCCACCAAACAACAATGGTGGCTGCAAACAAAAAACAAAATAAAATAGCTGGGCATTGTGGCGGGCGCCTGTAGTCCCAGCTACTTGGGAGGCAGAGGCAGGAGAATCACTTGAACCCAGGAGTTAGAGGTTGCTGTGAGCTGTGACACCACGCACTCTACCCAGGGGGACAGCTTGAGGCTCTGTCTCAAAAAAAAAAAAAAAAAAACCCTGCAAGTAAGAAGATAATATGATTCCATCTGGAGATGGTGTATACAGAAAGATCTCTGTAGACACACATGCACACACTCTGACAGTGTGGAAAAGCACATGTCACCATACTTTTAAAAGCAAAGCATGCACCAAATTCAGAGAAGAGTTGGGAGCAAAAAGCAGATACTATGTGTTTTATATCCTTACATGTTTTAAGTGTTTACACACTAAGCATATACTATATATATATGTGTGTGTGTGTGTGTGTGTATTTCTTTTTTTAGAGACAGAGTCTCACTTTATCACCCTCGGTAGGGTGCCGTGACATCACAGCTCACAACAACCTCCAACACCTAGGCTTAGGCGATTCTCTTGCCTCAACCTCCTGAGTAGCCAGGACTACAGGCGCCCGCCACAATGCTTGGCTATTTTTTGTTGCACTTTGGCCGGGCCAGGTTTGAACCTGCCACCCTCAGTATATGTGGCTGGCGCCCTACCCACTGAGCCACAGGTGCTGCCTTATATTTATATTGTTTTTTAAAAGAAAGAACACAAAGAAATACAGAATCAAAGGCAGGAAGGATCTTTCAATATTAATAATATCTTGTTTATTCACTTAATATTTGAAGTTCACTCATTATCCTCTTTCTGACAGTTTCAAAGACATCTATTTTTTTGTTTTTTGAGACAGTCTCACTCAGTCACCCTTGGTATGAGCGCTGTGGCGTCTTAGTTAACAGCAACCTCAAACTCTTGGACTTAAGTGATTCTCTTGCTTCAGCCTCCCACGTAGCTGGGACTACAGGCACCTGTCACAATGCCCGGCTATTTTTTTAGAGATGGGGTCTCATTCTTGCTCAGGCTGGTCTCCAATCTATGAGCTCAGGCAATCCACCAGCCTCAGTCTCCCATGTGCTGGGATTACATGCATGAGCCACTACACCCAGCCAAAGACATTTGTTAACAGTTAAACAGAAAATACTCTGTAGTTGGTAGCACCTGTAGCTCAGCAGGTAGGGCGCCACCACATACACTGAGACTGGGGGGTTTGAACTCAGCCCAGGCCTGCTAAACAACAATGACAACTACAACCAAAATAAATATAGCCAGGCGTTGTGGCGGGCACCTATAGCCCCAGCTACTTGGGAGACTGAAGCAAGAAAATAGCTTGAGCCCAAGAGTTTGAGGTTGCTGTGAGCTGTGAAGCTATGGCACTCTACCGAGGGTGACATAATGAGACTCTGTCTCAAGACAAAAGAAAAGAAAAGAAAGGAAAAGAAAATACTCTGTAGTTCCTCCAGGCATGGTCGCTCACTCCTGTAATCCTAGCGTTCTGGGAGGCTGAGGGGGGAGGATCCCTTTAGCTTAAGAGTTTAATACAGTTTGAGCAAAAGTGAGACCCTATCTCTTCTTAAAAAAAAACAGATAGGCTTGGCGCCTGTGGCTCAATCGGCTAAGGCGCCAGCCACGTACACCTAAGGTGGCGGGTTCGAATCCCCAGCCTGGGCCCGCCAAACAACAATGATGGCTGCAACCAAAAAATGGCTGGGCGTTGTGGTGGGCGCCTGTGGTGCCAGCTACTTGGGAGGCGGAGGCAGGAGACTCGCTTGAGCCCAGGAGTTGGAGGTTGCTATGAGTTGTGATGCCATGGCACTCTACCCAGGGGGACAGCTTGAGGCTCCGTCTCAAAAAAAAACAAAACAAAAAACCCCAGATAAACTAGCTGGGTATTGTTGTGGTGGGTGCCTGTGGTCCCAGCTACTTGGGAGGCTGAGGTAGGAAGATCACTTGAGGCCAAGAGTTTGAGGTTGCTGAGAGCTATGATGTGATGGCACTCTACCCAGCGCAACAGAGTGAGACCCTTTCTCAACAACAATAACAAAAAATGTTTTTCAAAAACAAAAACACCAGGGCACCAAAGGCTGGTCAGGCACCCTGGTGGCCAGTTCTGTAGTATATGCCCAGGCTGATGGGAAGTCCCAGTGACAGCTAGCTCTGAACAGCAGGCCAGCTCTGGACCATGTTTTCTTAGCTCAAACACATATAGTGGTTTCTCTGTTGCATAAAGAATAAAGGCTGCTCACCTGTCTTGGTTTGAAATTTGACACCCAGCTGTCTGGTCTCTGCCTGCCTCTCCAACCACATCTATATACTCTCTACTCAGATTTCAACCAAACTTTCCTACATAAAACACACCACATGCATTTATCAGTCTCCACATCTTTGCTCAGCCCCTTCCCCTCCTTGGGCGACATTATGTCATACTGGAGAAAACAGGCTTTGGAGTCAAACAGAAAAGACTAAAATTCAACACTACTAGCTGATAGCCTTGGGGCAAGATAAGAATCTTTCTGAGCTTTTAATACTCTCCTTCATAAAATGAAAAATTTCACTAGGCTCTCTGTGAGAGATAGCTCACTTGAAAAGTCCTAGATGAATGCCTGACAGAGAGCAGGCAGGCATCAGAAATAAAGCTCCATTCCCTCTATGCTCCAGCCTTGCCTCTGCTGGCCCTGGCAACCCACACAGTGCACTGGGCCCTCAGGACACACAGCCTTGCCTTGTCCTCAGCATACTGGCTGGCTCCCCAAATTCACTCTGGCCTTTCAAAATACCTGGCCAAACACTGATGATGACAGATTCTGCACGTGCTCTACAACACGCTTCACACACGTTACATGCAGTGATGTTTCTGTGTCACTTACCAAATTGCGGACAATCATCTCTGAACCCGACTGGACAGCAAGGTGCAAAGGGGTCAACTTGGAAGCATCCTGGACTCTGGAATTCACATTAGCCTGGACACTGATCAGGAACAGGACACTTTCAATATCAGAGTTCTGAACTGCTACATGAAGGAAGTTACGACCCTTGTTGTCCACCTACAAGTGGGAACCAAAATATTAGTGGGACCCCCTAGGGCTGGATGAGGTGGCTCACACCTATAACCTTAGCACTCTGGGAGGTTGAGGCAGGTGTATTTCTTGAGCTCAGGAGTTCCAGATCAGCCTGAGCAAGAGCAAGACCCCATCTATTAAAAAATAGCCAGGCATTGTGGAGGGCGCCTATAGTCCCAGCTACTAGAGAGGCTGAGGTAAGAGAATCACTTGAGCCTAGGAATTTGAGGTTGCTGTGAGCTGTGATGCCACAGCACTCCGTCAAGGGTGACACAGTGAGATTCTGTCTCAAAAATAAATAAATAAATAATAAATTAATTGATAAATTAGTGGGCCCCCTTTTAAGAGTGCCTCCTGAGCAACTATAAGCTGTGCGGACCATCTGAGAAGTCCTGACATAGACATTCCTATGGTTTCAGGAAATTCCTCCCTCCCAAGAAACAACAGGAAATGCTGTCTCCCCCGCACAACAGACCACTCTGTGCACTTTGTCTCCATAACCACATGTGCATGGTCATATCCACATGGTCGGGGGAAGGGAACTACTGCACTAATCCAACCTGCCCTGACATCCTGTTGTAGCAGGGACTAGAAATGTGGGAAAATTAAGAGAGAAAAAGAGAGGCACCAAAGGCCTGGTGCCTGTAGCTCAAGCAGCTGGGGTGTCAGCCATATACACCAGACCTGGTAGGTTTGAATCTGGCCTGGGCCTGCCAAACAATTACAACTACAACCAAAAAACTGCAGGGCATTGTGGCCAGCGCCTGTAGTCCCAGCTACTTGGGAGGCTGATGCAAGAAAATCGCTTAAGCCCAGGAGCTGGAGGTTGCTGTGAGCTGTGATGCTATATCACTCTACCGAGGGCAATAGCTTGAGTCTCTATATCAAAAAAAAAAAAAAAAGAGAGAGAGAGGCACCAAAATATTAGGATATTCAGGGAGAGGTAACAGTGGACACTGCCCATAGGAATCTCTTTGCTTTGGCTAGAACAAGCACTCAGCATCCTAACACCACAGCTGTAATGGCAGCCTAACCCCTGAGCGATCAAAGGTTTTAGAAATGCACAGAAAATTTCCTCTCTTACTAAGCTGCAGGATAACACACAATGGCGGGGCAGCCAACAGCATGTCACAGACCTTGCTCCATTGTCGTTAAGGCAGATGGAGATGAACTGTGCAGTATACTGTAGTTGCCAGAGCTCTCCTTAGTGTGAGTGCTTGGCTGTGAGTGAGGGAGACCCTAGTTCTGCAACTACCTCACCTCATGTCCACAGCATGTGCTAGTTAGCAAGCAAAGTATCTGCAAAGCTTAGATCAACACTCTAGTGTCATACAAGCTAGAGAAGAAATGTGAGATGACTAACTCCATCCATGAACACTTTACACTGACTGAACACGTGAGGTTAACACCTGTACAATCTAGTAGCACTAACAAAAATGCAGAAACCTGACACACAAAGCAGTAATCTTCAATCATCCTAGGATTTCATTCCATTCAGGTCTCAAGCTCCTATTCCACCTTCAAAGTGGCTATTTATGAATCTTGGCAGTATCCTAAGTGCTGGCTAGAGGGTCATATTTCAACAAAACTGACTTGACAAATTTGTCCCTGCTCACACCCCAGATCAGTTGTTTGTTATTACTGCTTCCCAGCCAATCAACAATTCACTATCCAGATTTAACAGCTGGTAAACACCTGTAAAGAACAGGATGACCAAGCCTGCTAAGATGAATAACAACTCCTCTGAAATACTTGGTAAGTTACCCCAATGTCACAACATTAGCCCCTCAAGGTGATTTTAAATTTTTTTAAGATATCTGTTACTTAGGCAAATTAACCAAGCAAAAATAAAGAATGAGCCCAGGTGTCCATGCCACAGAATTTCTACTGCAGAGCCCAGTTACCTCCACTCCCACCTAAGCATGACACCACCTGGGCTGACAGACAGGTCAGAGGCGCTAAAGCTAAACTCACACTGAATTTGACATCAGAATGGCCAGATTTTAAGAAAAAGGAGTATATTTCTAAAACAAAACTCTCTATACAGAAGAAACCTGTTGAGTCTCCATGTAACAGTTTCTGCCATACTCAGGGCAACGTGAAGAACACTGGGTGGTGGCCACTCACCTGTTCAGCAGCCCCAGATTCTCGTTTCAGAATGGCCTCAGCTGCCTTATTGTTCTTGTAAGTCATGGCACAGGCGAATGGGGTCAGCCCTTGCCTGTCTCGTACATTTAAGTGGATGTCAGGGTGAGAAATCAACAACTGAATGATAACACCGTGTTGGTTGCTGATGGCCACGTGGATAGGCGTTCTTCCTTCTGCATCCTATGGGTACAAGGCACAGATTTCAATATTCAATTGAAAAATGGTAAAACTCAAGAAAAATATGAAGGGGAATAACTTTTTTTTTTAAGAGACAGTCTCACTTTGTCGCCCTCAATAGAGTGCTGTGGCATCACAGCTCACAGCAACCTCTAGCTCTTGGGCTTAGGCAATTCTCTGGCCTCAGCCTCCCAAGTAGCTGGGACCATAGTTGCCCGCCACATCGCCCGGCTATTTTTTGTGGCAGTTTGGCTGGGGCTGGGTTTGAACCTGCCACCCTGGGTACATGGGGCCGGTGCCGTACTCACTGAGCCACAGGCGCCTCCCAAAGGGGGCTAACTTTTAAATCAAATTTTGGTTATTTGAATCCATACTACCACCCTGTGTTTGACTTAACTTTTAAATGGGCCAAACACAGAAGCAGCTGAAAGCCAGTCCCTGTTAGACCATTCTCCAGTGTCTCAGTGGTGACAGTGGGCCCAGGACAAATACATCTGTAGCCAATCTCAGCTCTAAGTTTTATTATTCCTCATCTCCTTACAGGACACTGTACATAAATCTTCATGGGCTAGAATGCTGAAAAGTATAAAGGAACATAACTCAGGGGTGCTCAGTTGAGCCACTAGAACATTTTCCTAACCAAAGCACTCAGTTGGGACTAAACCAAACTCTCAATAGATAACAAAGGAGGAATAGGAAGCATAGAAAAATAAATTAAACTGGCTCAGTGCCCATAGCTCAGTGGTTAGGACGCTGGCCACATGCACGGGGGCTGGTGGGTTCAAACCAGGTCCTAGCCTACTAAACAATGACAACAACAACAACAAAATTGCCAGGTGTTGTGGTGGGTGCCTGTAGTCCCAGCTACTTGGGAGGCTGAGGCAAGAGAATCGCTTAAGCCCAAGAGTTTGAGGTTGCTGCGAGCTATGATGCCACAGCATTCTACCTAGGGTGACATAGACTCTGTCTCAAAAAAAAAAAAAGAAAAGAAAGAAAACAAATCTTCCTCATTCTGCAGTAAGAACAAAGGCATGGAGAAGAAAAAGTCTTAACATGAAATCATTCAAAGTATAAGGCAGGCTGTATGACTCAAAAAATCACTTTATCTGGGTGATGCCTGTGGCTCAAAGGAGTAAGGCACTGGTCCCATATGCCAGAGGTGGCGGGTTCAAACCAAATCCCCTCCAAAACTACAAAAAAAAAAAAAAAAAAATCACGGCTCGGCGCCTGTGGCTCAATCGGCTAAGGCGCCAGCCACGTACACCTAAGGTGGCGGGTTCGAATCCCCAGCCTGGGCCCGCCAAACAACAATGATGGCTGCAACCAAAAAATGGCTGGGCGTTGTGGCGGGCGCCTGT
>CAUYQV010172813.1:0-12560 GCA_963574575.1 Galagoides demidoff | reverse complement strand
TTGAGTTATAGCTTTCATATGAAAGTGTGGTTGTTTATAAATTAGTTTCATAGTGGGGCTGAGTACATTGAATATTTTTCTTCCATTCTTGAGGTATTTTGCTAAGAAGAATATGTTCCAGCTCCATCCATGTAAACATGAAATAAGTAAAGTCTCCATCTTTTTTAAAGACTGTATAATATTCCATGGTGTACATCATACCACAATTTATTAATCCATTCATGGGTCAATGGGCACTTGGGCTTCTTCCATGACTTAGCAATTATGAATGGGCTGCAGTAAACATTCTGGTACAAATATCTTTGTTATAAAGTGATTTTTGGGCTTCTGGATATATACCTAGTAGAGGAATTGAAGGATTGAATGGCAAGTATATGTTTAGATCCCTAAGTGATCTCCAAACATCTTTTCAAAAGGAAAGTATTAGTTTGCATTCCCACCAGTAGTGCAGAAGTGTTCCCTTTTCTCCACATCAAAGCTAACATCTCTGGTTTGGGGATTTTGTGATGTGGGCTAATCTTACTGGAGTTAGGTGATATCTCAAAGTGGTTTTGATTTGCATTTCTCTGATGGTTAAGGATGATGAGCATTTTTTCATGTGTCTATAGGCCATGTGGCCCAATGTTTCTTACATTGGACAGTGTCAGCTGGACAGTGACTTCATGTCATATGGCCACCAAGGCCTGCTCAGAAGTGCTACCTCACTGTCTAGTAGTAGAAATAGTCCCATCATTCTTAACCTTTTTGAATTGACTCTTCTTAAAACTCTGGCAAGGCTGTGTCTGAGGCCTGCCCTGTGGTTGAGTAGAGCCTTCCACCCAAGAAAACGAAAACCAAGTAATAAACAAAAACAACTGAAAATTGCGGGAGATGGGAAGAATTATATAACTGGTAATGATGGTGAGAAAAAGAAACATTATTCTTTTCTTGAGACATCTCCAGATGAAGAGAATAATACTTTTAGCTGTCTCAGATGTGGTGTTGAATCTTGGCCAGTGCTAGGCAAAGTCCCTAGACTTTTTTTCTCCTGAGAAGGAGAGCTAGATTGGATAAATACTACAAGATTAACCCAAAGAATGTACTTGGCCAGTTTACAGAAAAGATATTAATTCGCATCCCTTGACGACTCTTGAACATGAGTGGGTTGCAATTGCCATTTCAGTTGTGTTATGTTGGTTGCTTTTATCATATTGATACTTCAGTAGTTTTTAGAGGAAAACTATTTTTGTACTGGCAGAGACATTGTGAATTTGGCATCTGTGGCCAGTACTATGCATTGCTGTGAACCAAACTGACAGCCTGTTAAGGCAACTGTGTATGATAAGGAATGCCTGGCTGCATCGCTGCCTGCTGCGTGTGTCAGGATCTGCTTTGCTCATTTGACAGTACCAGGTGTGAATGCAGACAGAGCGCTCTACTGTACAAACTCATCGTGATGGGATCGGGCTTGTGCCCTAGATGATGGCTATCAGCTTGGCCTGTCGTACATCACTGATAATTCATCCCTGAAACTTCAGAAAGGGCAATTTTGAGAAATTTCATGGCCTACTTGAAATGAACTGCACTTAGGAGGCTAAACTAACAAAAAATCTTGATTTTCACCCAATCCCAAAATACACCATGGCAATGTTTCTTGTGCCTTAACTAATATTGGCTGGAAGCTCACCATTGTGACAGGAAAGACCTGTCAAGCTAGGTAAGGACATCTAAAGGAATTGCTGTGGGCTTGGCAGTTGATCTGGAAAGAAAATAAAGCAATATGTGAATGAAAGTTGCCTATTACTAAACCGATGGAGAATCAGGCTTACTAACATCTCTGGGTATAAATATGTTACTTACAACAGAATTTGATGTAACTAAAAGGGTAGTGCCAAAGTATAAGAGAGGATCAAGGTAGAAAAATACATTTATGAGAAAACTATGGTCAGCCATAAACTATGGCAGGTGGTTTATCACCTATCATGGGTAGATGTGTTCTTTATATCAGTTTCATCATACTTGTAGTGCCACAAATTGAAAAGGAATTGATATTCTCTCTGGTACAATTTGTTTGGGGTTTTGACAAATAAAGTATCATTGCTTAGTCTTTGGCATAGCAGGTCCTCACTGCAAATCTTATGAGTTAGAACTGGCATTTTAACGAGATTGCCAGGTGAAGTTTGAAAAACACTGGAATATGTTTTCTCTACCCTTCTTTTGATACACGATTGCCTCCATTTCCGTCAGTGGAGCTTAAGGAATAATCTGGGTCTTTACCTGGGTTTGATGGTTTCACATATATTGCATAAAAGAGGTTTTTCAAAAGCCAAATACAGTAGAACCACTGTAGGTTGACCACCCAAGGGACTGTAACAAACCAGTAAACATACACAGGTGGTCAACATAAGGAAGTAGACCAACTGTATTTACACACATGTGATGCATGTCTGGTCTATGCAAATTGGCTTGACTTTTTTTTTTTATTAAATCATAGTTGTGTACATTGATACTTTCATGAGGTATAGTGGGTTGTTTCCATATACAATTTGAAATACTTTCATCCAATTGGCCAACATAGCCTTCATGTGTTCTGATAACCAGATTCTCAGCCAGTGTGGACCCCTGATGCTTGGTGTTTGATTATTTGAAGTATTTGACTTTGGGGTTTGTGTTGGGGTCGCCAAGACCATTCCCACTCACAGGATTTGGCATGTGGTCACATGCTTGTGGGTGTGGTTTATCAGCGTGGAGGACACAGCACAAAACTAGGAAAGGGAGAGGCACGTTTGGTGGAGGGCAGAGTCTCGGGAACATTGGTGCAATCTTCCAAGACCCTGTCCCAGCAGAGCCTCAGCAGTTGCAATGATTTCCTCCAGCACCAACTTAGAAGAACGCTGTGGCCAGGGAAGCTCAGGAGGGACTTGGCACTGGGGTATTTACTGGGGGCCATCATGTAGGCACCCTCTGCCCCACAGGTACCAAAATTCTAGGCTGCCCAGCAGAGAGAGGTGTCAGGTGTGATCTGCCCTCTGTGCAGACAGCCTGGGCCAAGTGAGCCTCTTCCCATCCAGGGGACACTGGGGACCCTAAGGCCTGGGATGCAGGGCACCTGGGGGTGCTCCGGGCATAAAGGCAGCACCTCAGAGGTGCTGGCAGACATTCACAAGGGTGAGGAAGGAAGGAAAGGCTGGGGCTTCCCAGGACTACCCCCTACCGAGGGCCCGGGCAGCATGGCAGGGACGCCACCTGCAGGCCCTGCTCTGGCTGCCTGTGCTGGGGGTGTGCTTCACCAGATGCTCGAGCCGGGAGGGCTCAGTGTTTAGGTTCTTTCACCTCATGGTGTCCCTGGAGTCCTAACTGTGGTCTGGAGCACACAGACACTAAGCAATATTTGCTTATTCAGAAGGGCCAGGCCCCAAACAAGCCACCAATGGGAGGCCAGGGTGGCTCAGCTTGTCTCCTGCAGCGGGGACCACACAGGAAGTGGGAGGGCGCAGTCCCTGGAAGCCTCTGTCCTCCTCTGGTGCAGGAGGGGCAGCAAACATGGCAGGGCCGCACAATGCCCCGTGCTGTCTTGCCCGCAGTCCGAGCCCTCTGCAGTCCGGGTGGCTCATTCCCGCCGTGAACATTTTCCACTTTGTTCTCTTGGGGATGGTGGGGTGAGGTCTTGGGAGCCGTGTGTGGTGGGGGAGCAGACTTAAAACTGTTGTCTTTGTTGTTTCTCATCCAGAGGTAGAGGTGTGGCAGGGCTGTGCTGGTCCGTCCTCACTGGAGCAGATACCAAACTGCCTTCCTGCTCTCCATGTCCTGTGGGGACCACTTGGGCCCTTCGGGGACACCCACTTCTGGCAGGTGTGATATGGACCATCACTGAGGCATGATGTGCTGGCTGTCACAGGGGCCCCCATTGAAGGTGTTTCCTGGGTTCCTGGGGGCTGTCTCTTGGCTGTGCAGGTGATTCTCCCACTTGGGGGCCCCCTGCGGGGCCTCTGGGCTGGGCTCCATGCTGTGCACCTGGGTGGGAGATGTTGGCTGGAGGAACTGGGGCTGAGGGTGGAGGATGAAGAGCAGGAAGGGAGAGCAAGTTGGAGCTGGGCCTTACTCTTGGTGTGGTCAGCCTGTCATGCTGGGGGCACTGTGCGGCCCATGGTGGCCTCTCGTACCTCTTCTCCTGCTCGTCCATCTGGAGACTCTACCCAAGCTCCAAGACCGAGCCTGAGGTTTTCTCCTCTGGGAAGGCGTCCTGCCTCCAGCCCGGTGCTCCAGGCAGGAATTGCTTTTAAAGGAAAGGCTCCCTCATCCTTGCCTCCCCGCCGGCCTCCTGCTCTGGGGCACCAGTGGGGATCTCTGTGGGTGTGTGAGTGTGCATGTGAGTGAACGCGTGTGTGTACGTGTGTAATAGGACACGTTTGTGCTGAGACTTTGTGATCCAGACCCTGCCAAATGCTCACGCGGGGGCTTCTGACAGGGACTGTTTATTTTAGCCTCCAATTATATTTTTACCTGAGTGATGTTCAACTAGATTTGTGTTTGACAAAGTACCAGGTGAAGTGAGCCCTACCTGCCCTGGAAAATGACAGGAACACCTTTAATCTTTCCAATGTAACCTTTTCATCCTGAATTTAACCTTTCCCTCTTTGACATAAATGAAGAAATTAGGGCTCCTGACTGTTGGTGATCCAGAAACATTTCGTGGGAGTGTGACAGTAAGTGTCTAGCTCCACTCAGTACTGGGGGCCCGAGACCTCTGAGAAGTGTCTGTCCAGCACAAAGCATATCTGTGCTTTTGGCCTGATGGGGAACTCGCCGACCAGCCTTATGCAGGGCTCACTCCATGCCAGGCACAGCAATGAGCACTCAGCATGCATCAGTTCGCTGCTTTTGGCCACAGTCCAGGGAGATGGGTGCTGGTGTCACTGTGGGCAAGCTGACAAGGCAGGGATGAGAAGGGACTCCCTGGTCTCCGCTGGCAGCAGGCGGGGCCAGGACTGCAGCTCGCCATCCTGGCCCCAGGCCTGTGCTGTTGTCAGGGGATCCCACCACACCCTGCAAGGTGCAGCCAGCACCAGGCCCTCAGCTGAGCATGGGGCGGGGGTGCTCCTCAGTGCTGGGACTGCAGGGTGGGTGGCACAGATGCTGAAGGCTGCCTCCATCAGCATCCCACCAGCAGCTTCATAGCTACTTGGAGACACAGGACATCAGTAAATAAACAAGAAACACCAAACATTAGTGTCCTGGGGCTGGGCTGATGACATGCCATACACTGAGAGTGCTAAAGCAGCAGTTGCTGGATGTCAGCAGGTTCCCCAGGTCACAGTGTCAGCAGGGCCATGCTCTCTCTGAAGAGTGGAGGGGAGGATCCCTTCTGCCTCTTGTGGCATCTCGTGGCTGGAGATCCTCATTGTTCCTTAACTGGTAGATACATCACTCCAGTCACTGCCTCTCTCTGTGTGCCCTCCCCTGCTGTGCCTCTGCACTTCCAAACTCCCTCCTTTGCAAGGTCATTAGTCATCAGGTTGGGGCCCACTCTGATCCAGTGTGACGTTGTCTCTATTTAACCAACTGCATCTGCAAAGATATTCCCAAATGATGTTGTATTCTGAGGTTCCTGGTGGAGATGAAGCTGTAGGACCCCCACAGCTCTCATGGGCTGGCTCAGTGCACGCGCCTTCAGGGCAGGTGTGAGCCGCTCCCATAGCACCTGCCTCTTGGCAATTGCCAGGAGCAGCCTGGTCACCGATGGGCTGATGCCGGAGCATGTGGGGTCTGGCCTTGTGAGGGCGACTCCTCTTGAGTGACTTCTGTGCTTTCATAAAAATATTTATTTTTCTTTTGCTTGTAAAAGACACTGAGAGCTTTTGTTTTTTATACAGGAAGTCCTGGAGAACATTCGTTTTATTTTTTTGTATAATTTATAGTGTGGAACATGATGTTTTGACATGTGTGTATGTTGTCAGATGGCTAAACAAAGCGCCTCACGTGTCTATTATTTTTTGCAGTAACAAGTCTTAAAACCTTTCTTAGCAGTTTTCAAAAATGTGATACATTGTTGTAACTAAAGTTACCACATTATACAACCGGATCTCTTGGACTCACTCCTCACGTCTACTGGAATTTTGTATCCTTTGAACCAGCATCTCCCTGGCTGCCCCCAGCTCTTGGCGACCCGTTGTACCCTATGTTTCTGTGAATTTGTCCTTGTCATAGTCCACACCTATACTAGACGTGCAGTCATGTGGTGGTTGTCTTTCTGTGCTTAGATTATTTCACTTCACGTCAATGCCCTCTGGTTTTATCCATGTTGTCGCAAATCCCGGGACTTCTTTCTTTTCTCAGGCTGAGCACTGCTCCTTTGTGGGTACGTCATCCATTCACTCATCCATGGACATTTAGGTTTAAACCACATTTTGGCTGTTGTGAATAATGTCGCAGTGAGCATGGGAATGTGGGCATCACATATCCTGGTGTCATTCCTTTGCGTATATATTCAAAGCCAGGATTATGGATCAGTGGTGGCTCCACACTCTTCCATTCCCACCAGCCTGCCTCACGCTCCCCTTCCTCTGTGTTCTCAGCAACACTTACCTTTTGTCTTTTTGGTAACAGCCATTCCGACAGGCATGAGGCCATAGCTCCTTGTGGTTTTATTTGGCATTTTCCTGATGTCGAGCATTCTTCACAAGCCTGCTGATCATTTGTACATCTTATTTTGAGAAATATCTGCTCAGATCCTTTGGCCATTTTGTTTAACTGAGTTATTTGTTTTATTATGGAGTCGTTCGAGTTCATTATATATTTTGGATACTAACATTTCTTTTAAACATTAGCTAAAGTGTTCACAAGAACTGAGGTCTTAGGAGGTCAAGTAGTGGCTTGAGACAGGTGGAGAAAGGGCAGACAGAGCCACGAGTACCGTTCAGGGCATCGTGCAGAAGTCCAGAAGCTCACCTGTACTTGTGACGTGGAGTTCCTTAGGTGATTCCTTAGACGGATGACTGAATTCAGTCAGATTTCCAACTTTGGGACCAATCCTGTCTGGGTGACAACCAGGAAAGCCCACCTGGAACTCTTCTCATCAAGACTTGCAGGACTTTGTCCTCATCCAAGACAATCAGCTTCTCCTACTTAGCAGGGGGGGCTTAGCCCCGTAAAGGTGGGGCTCCTGAGTTTGGGGCCCCTCACTCCTCAGTCCAGCTGCTGCCATTGCTGCCCTCACTGATAAGAGTTCCGAGGATGGGATAATTAACAACTCATTCCCATCCTTTTCCCTCTGCCCCAGCCTCTAGAATATAAAAACAGACCATGGAGGCTGGACTCCTGGTGCACGTCTTTAACTCTGGACGGTGTCGGCAGCCTGGGTGGTGCACTGTGTTCCATGGAGGCTGGAGGCTCCTGGTGCACCGTGTTTCATGGTAGCTCTGACCCCTGGTGACAGTGTCTGTTGGCGCTGCAGGGAGAGCTGATGCTCTCATGTGTTTCCAAGATGGTGGGAGCTGCTAGTGCATGGGTGAGGAAATATCATTCCTGGAGAAAAAGGCAGCAGGAGAGCATTCAGGAAGCCAGCAGGGCTGTCTGCTGCCCCTGATCTTCACCCTGAGAAGCCGGCCTCACTGTGCACTGTGTTCCGCTGGGGGACTCTGTGTATTTAGCTCCCCCAGGCTGTGACACAGACAGAGTTCTCTGCTGCTTTGGAGTAAAAGGTCTTCTCCTCTGCAGGAAGCAAAGAGGATGTGCAAGGGGCATGGATACAGCCGGGAGACTCGCTCTGCAGGTTGCTCCGGGTTTTGTGGGAAAGACTACATCAGACCACTCTGTGGGTACTCTCAAAATTAGGAGGAGTCCACTCACCAGGAGTCCAGCCTCCATGATCCACCCACTGTGCCACTTGCCAATATGATTCTTTTATAGACAAGCTGGATCCATTTCTCTGAAACATGACACAGACTCCCGATTTGCTCTAATTTAGGGCACAAAGAATGAATCCGTCCTGAGCCCCTCACCCCTCTGCTTCCCCTGGTGAGGACGGGCCACAGGGACACAGGTGTGCCTTCCCCAGCCCATGCTCACCCAGCCTCCAAGTCAGCCACACACGTCGGGAAGCGGTGACTTTCACAGAGTTAAAATGCGCCCCAGGAAGGGAGTCTGTACTTGACTGTGATTCATTGCTTTGCTCTACTCTGCCGTTTGGAAGAAAGTCAGCACCTTAACACTATTTTAGATCAAATACTCTAACTACCAGGCAGAGGCCTTTGACCTGATGTGGTGGCCACAACACAGTGACCCTGTCCTAAATCCCTGCTCCAAATCCTGAGGGGTGTTACTTATGATTTTACAGTTTGAAGCCTTCCCCAGCTGTGTGTGGGGAGCCTGCCAACAGCTTGACAGGGGCTCTCCATTCAGAAAGATCGAAATGGTTGTCTGTGTTTGTTACTCTCTGGTCTGTTAGGTGACTACTCAATCCTAAGATCATGTCAAGTCCGACTTCTAACTTTGAGACCAACCCTGTCCCCAAGGTAACCTAAGAGACTCTGTAAAAATTCTGTCCATTGGGAGGTGTCGAGACTGTCCTCATCCAAGACAGTTAGCTTCCCAGATTTATATGGAAGGAACCTGAACCCCTTCCAAGGGGCTCTCACTCATCACCGCAGCCCCTTGCCTGGAGTGGATAGAGCCGTGCTGACCTCACTGCTGGAGGCCAGAGGATGTGCCTAACTGACAATTCTAAAAACCCACCCCATGCCTCTTGGCTGACTAGTCAGATAGGAGAACCAGAAAACAGCCACGCTGATAACTGGGAGAAAGGAGGCCTAGAACCACCTGGTGTCTGCCCAGCCTCCTCCATGTTGTGGGTTGAGGTCTCAGTGTGTCTGCCCAGCTCCTTCCATGTAGTGCGGTGAGGTCTCACTAGGTGTGTCTGCCCAGCTCCTTCCATGTAGTGCGGTGAGGTCTCACTCAGTGTGTCTGCCCAGCTCCTTCCATGTAGTGCGGTGAGGTCTCACTCGGTGTGTCTGCCCAGCCTCCTCCATGTTGTGGGTTGAGGTCTCACTCGGTGTGTCTGTCCAGCTCCTTCCATGTAGTGCCGTGAGGTCTCACTCAGTGTGTCTGCCCAGCCTCCTCCATGTTGTGGGTTGAGGTCTCACTCAGTGTGTCTGCCCAGCCCCCTCCATGTAGTGGGGTGAGGTCTCTCACTTGGTGTGTCTGCCCAGCCCCCTCCATGGTGTGGGGTGAGGTCTCACTCAGTGTGTCTGCCCAGCCCCCTCCATGTAGTGGGGTGAGGTCTCACAAGGTGTGTCTGTCTGCCCAGCTCCCTCCATGTAGTGGGGTGAGGTCTCACTCAGTGTGTCTGCCCAACCCCCTCCATGTAGTGGGGTGAGGTCTCAGTGTGTCTGCCCAGCCCCCTCCATTTTGTGGGGTGAGGTCTCTCACTCAGTGTCTGCCCAGGCCCCTCCATGTAGTGGGGTGAGGTCTCAGTGTGTCTGCCCAGCCCCCTCCATGTCTTAGGATGAGGTCTCACTGGGTGTGTCTGCCCTCCCTCTGTGGGCTGCAGTCTCCACTCTGAGAGCAGAAGGCTGTAGACTAAATTTTGTGTCTC
The DNA here is from genome assembly GCA_963574575.1 of Galagoides demidoff. Classification (NCBI taxonomy): domain Eukaryota; kingdom Metazoa; phylum Chordata; class Mammalia; order Primates; family Galagidae; genus Galagoides; species Galagoides demidoff. The sequence continues at coordinate 2,989 of CAUYQV010172813.1, read as the reverse complement.
CCTCAAACGTGTATGCTGAAACCTAATCCTCACTGGGTATCATTTTAAGGAAGGGCCTTTGGACAATGACCAGGTTACTAAGGTGGGGCCCTCAAGAATGGGGCTGGTGTTGTTATAAAAGAGGCCACACAGAGACCCCTTGCCACTTCCACCACGTGGCACAGCAGAAGGCAGCGTCTGTGGACCGGAGGGCCCTCACCAGGCACCCATCTGCCTGCACCTCGTCTCAGACTCCGCAGTGTGTCCAGGACAGTCTGGCATTTCTAAGCTGTTGGGTCTGACACCCTTCGTCCTGCGGACCTGACTGGACTGAGAGGTGAGCACGGTCTGTGCTTCCCTGTTTGTGCAGGACCCTCGTGGGTCCAAAGTGGAGCTGGGGGAGGGGATTCCACCATGAGAGATGGGGTCTGTGTGTCTCCCCATTCGAGCAATGTGGCCAACCCAACATTAACCCACTGGGTCTGGGTGGTGCAGCCCCCCTCTTGTCTGTGAGCGGGGCTGTGCTGGAGACGCTGTGTGCCGGGCCTGGTTCAATCTGGCTGGTGAGAGGGTGGGGGTCAGACACTCCTGTGGCTTGAACTGAGTCCCTTCAAAAGATGTTTGAAGTCCTAACTCTGGAGCCTGTGAACATGGCCTTATTTGGAAATGGGTCTTTGTAGATATAACCAAATTAAGATGAGGTCCCTTGGATTAAGGTAGCTGGGCCTAGTCCAGGGGGTGACTGCCATGTGGAGCTGAGGCAGAGGCGGGGCCATTCATGGCTATGTGTCTACACATCAAGGAACACCAGCAGCAGCTGTGGGACAGCCTGGGACAGGCCCTGCCTTCAGCCCCAGCAGGAGCCAAGCCTGCCAAAGCTTTGATCTATGAGAGAACAAATTCCCTTGTTTTCAGCCACTCAGTATGCTATCTTTTTTTTTTTTTTTAACAGAAATCCACAGAAATGAATACATTTTAACTTAGAGCAAAGCTCCACAAACTGTGACCTGAGAACCAAGCGCAGCCAGCCTCTGGTCCATTCACCTGTATTGTCCCCGGCTGCCTCACAGCCTCCACACTGAGGAGCTGTGGCTGAGCCTATGTGCTCTCAAAGCCTCAAATATTTACTGGCTGGCCCTTTATAAAAAAGTTCGCTGATCTGTGGTTCAGAGAATTACTGGATTATTTTCTTATCTAGGAAAAAACTTGGAGTTCCTGTACTCCAACCCTTTATTTATTTCAGTAGGTTGAGGGATGCTGGTACTTTTTCTTACATGGATGAATTGTGTGGTGGCAAAGTCTGAGCTTTTAGTGTACCTGCCACCCAGATAGGTAACTGTTATTCCTCAGCCTCCCTGCTCCCTCCTCCTGAGTCTCCAGTGTCCACTGACCGTGTGTGCCCCTTGTTCAGCTCCTGCTCCTAAGTGAGAACATGTACTATTTGTTTTTCTGTTCCTGAATTACTTCACTTAGGATAATGGCCTCTAGTTACAGCCAAGTTGCTGCAGAAGGCATATTTGTTCTTTTTTATGGCTGAATGCTACTCCATGGGGGTGTGTGTGTGCATCACACCACATTTTCCTTATCTACTCATCAATTGATGGCACTTAGGTTGATTCCGTATCTTTGCAACTGTGAACTGGGTAGTCTATAAACATTCAAATGCAGGTGTCTTTTTTATATAATGATTTCTTATCTTTGGGGGTGGATATCCAGTGGGATGGGTGGGTGGAACAGAAGGTCTACTTTCAGTTCTCTGGGGCCTCTCCGTGCTGTTTCCATAGGGTTATGCTGATCCACGTCCCACCAGCAAGGCCTCAGTGTCCCTTTTCACTGCAGCCTCACAAGAATCTTGTTTTTGACTCTTTTACTAATGGCCTTTCTGACATGGATAAGGTGGCATCTCGTTATGGCTTTATTTATTATTATTATTATTCTTTTTTGAGACAGAGTCTCAAGCTATCACCCTGGGTAGAGTGGTGTAGTGTCACAGCTCACAGCAACCTCAAACTACTGGGCTTAAATGATTCTCTTGCCTCAGCCTACCAAGTAGCTGGAACGACAGGCACCCGCCACAATGCCCGGCTATTTTTTTGTTGTAGTTGTCTTGTTGTTTTAGCTGGCCTAGGCTGTGTTTAAACCTCCTGCTTTGGTGTATGTGGCCAGTGCCCTACCCACTGAGCTAAGGGCGCCGCCTCATTGTGGTTTTAATTTGCATTTCATGGTTACTGATTTTGAGCATTTTTAAATGTTATTTGGCCATTTGCATATCTTCTTTTGTAAAAACATTGTTCATGTCTTGGTCTCCTGGGTTCCCTCCTGTCCTGTCTTCAGCTGGCTGATCAGCTGGCCACTGGACCATTAAACTGGAATTTATGCGTTGAGCATGTCTGGGGACAAGGCAGTTGGGTAAAGTAGTTTTATATCCTCAGCACAAATATATCTTCTAAATTTCTTTTGCTGCTTGAATTCCACTGGGCAACCTGTGCTTGCTTATTTTTTTTTATTTTAGTAAAAGTGTCACAGTATTGTCAACACAAATGGTTGAGATGAGGCCTCAGACAGCTGATGTCAATGAGAGAAGCAGGTGAGGCACTTGCTGGGGGCACTATAGGGCAGGGTGCGGATTATGGCCAAGGGCTTGTCTAATGTGGAAGGGGCAGCAGCCGCTCAGCTCCAGCTCACCTTCCCTAGACTGACCAGTGCTGAAGGAAAGCCAGAAATCCAGATCTTTATGTGACATTTCCCAACTTTTAAACAATAGCAACTAATTAAAAAATTTGCAGATGCTAGGCAGGCCAGGCAAAGCAAACAGGTTTCCCACAGCAGCAGGGGGGTGAGAGTGCCGCTGCTCAAGTGAACTAAGGAATTTTTTTTTTTATTAATTGATAGCTGTATACATTAATGCAAACATGGGGTACATTGTACTGTTTTCATATACAATTTGAAATACTTTCATCAAGCTGGTCAACATAAATTTCATGTCATTTGCTTAGTCATTGTATCAAAA
>CAUYQV010172812.1:0-10345 GCA_963574575.1 Galagoides demidoff | reverse complement strand
TGCTAAGGAGGACATTTTCCAGCTCCATCCATGTAAACATGAAGGAGGCAAAGTCTCCATCTTTCTTTGTGGCTGTATAGTATTCCATGGTGTACATATACCACAATTTATTGATCCATTCATGGGTGGATGGGCACTTGGGCTTCTTCCATGACCTAGTGATTGTGAATTGGGCTGCAATGAACATTCTGGTACAGATATCTGTATTATAGCGTGATCGCCAATGTCATTAAACAAAAAGTATAGAAAGGATTAAGTCATTTATGTCTAATGTCTTATACAATCTTAAAGACTAACTGCCAAAAGACAGTTTTGTTTTGTTTTTTGAGACAGAGTCTCACTATGTCACCCTCAGTAGAGTGCCGTGGCGTCACACAGCTCACAGCAACCTCCAACTCCTGGGCTTAAGTGATTCTCTTGCCCCAGTAGAGAAGTAGCCGGGACTACAGGCACCTGCCACAATGCCCGGCTATTTTTTGTTGCTGTTGTTTAGCTGGCCTGGATCTGGCTCAAACCTGACACTTTCAGTGTATGTGGCTGGTGGTGTAACCACTGTGTTACAGGTGCTGAGCTGGGAAAAGACAGTTTTAAAAAGTCTTTGAAAATAGATTCATTAGATAAATTAGGTCTGATGATGTAGGTCATAGTTGAACCTACTAAAACTGGATATTCATATGCAGAAGAATGAATTTAGATTCTTGTCTCAAACCATAAACAATAATCAACTAGAAATGGATTAAAGACTTAAATGTAAGATTTAAAACTAAAATTATTAGAAGAAAATATATAGGAAAGCTCCGTGATATTCATCGTGGCAATGATGTTTTTGCCTTTTTATTTTTTTTTTGAGACAGAGTCTCACTATGTCACACTCGGTAGAATGCCGTGGTGTCATAGCTCACAGAGACCTCAAACTCTTGTGTTTAAATGATTCTCTTTCCCCAGCGTCCCAAGTAGCTGGGGCTACAGGCGCCTGCCACAATGCCCGGCTATTTTTTTTTGTTGTTGTTGTTGCAGTTGTCATTGTTGTTTAGCAGGCCCAGGCCAGGTTCAAACCCCACCTGCCTCCATGTATGTGGCTGGCACCTTAACCACTGAGCTCCAGGTGCCAAGCTGGCAATGATTTTTTGCATCTGAACCTAAAAGCACAGAAAACAAAAGCAAAAATAGTCAAATGGGATTACATCAAACTGCAAAGCTTCTGTACAGCTAAAGGAACAATCAACAGAATGAAAAGAGAAACTCCAGAATGGGAGAAAATATTTGCAAATCACATCTAGTAAGGGGTTACTATCCAAAATATGTAAGGAGCTTAAATTCAATACTAAGAAAACAAATTATCCTAAAACTCGGCAATGGATTGGTAATCCCAGTTACTCATGAGACTGAGGTGGGAAGATTGATCTGAATAGACCTTTCTCAAAAGAACACACACAAATGGCCAAGAGGTATATAAAAATATGCTCAACATCGCCAGACGCGGGTGGCGTGCGCCTATAGTTCCAGCTACTCAGGAGGCTGAGACAGGAGGATCACTTAAGTCCAGGAGTTCTGGGCTGTGGTGTGCTATGCTGATCAGGTGTCCACACTAAGTTCGGCATCAATATGGTGACCTCCTGGGAGCGAGGGCTGGGGTTGGGGTGGGGGAGAGCACAAAGGAGGGGTGAACCGGCCCAGGTCGGAAACGGAGCAGGTCAAAACTCCCGTGCTGATCAGTAGTGGCATTGCACCTGTGAATAGCCACTGTACTCCAGCCTGGGCAACATAGTGAGACCCTGTCTCTAAAAAAAAATTTTTCAACATCATATAAGAGAATGTAAATTACAACCACAATGAGATATCACCTCTCTCGTTAGAATGGTTATTGTCAAAAAGATGAAAGATAGGGCAGCACCTGCGGTTCAGAGTAGGGCACTCACCCCATATGCCGGAGGTGGCGGGTTCAAACCCAGCCCTGTCCAAAAATTGCAAAAAAAAAAAAAAGATGAAAGATAACAAGTGTTAGAGAATATTGTGGAGAGAGGGGAGCCCTTGCATACTGTGTGTGCTGGTGTAAATTAGCATAGTAATTATGGAAAACAGTATGAAGTGTCCTCAAAAATTTAAAAATAGAGCCACCATAATTGAATTTGTTGAGTCAAAGTTACTGCTATATACTCAAGTGAAGATGGGCTAAAAGGCATTTAGATACAGGATTCTGGTGCCACCTGGAAAGATCTAAATTGTAGTTCCAGATTTGGGAGTCATTTTCATATAGATGGTGATTAAAAGTCATTAGAAATAATGAGATTATTCAGGGAGTTGGAGAGTAAGAAGAGTCTGATGAAAGAATCAGGCAAGCATCAACATTTCAGGGATAAGAAGAACTTGCAAAACCCCCCCAAAGATCAGCCAGAAACGAAACAAAACCATACGGTAGATGTCAACAGAAGAGTGTGATGGTTAATTTCAGGTGTCAACCTGACTAGATTAATGGTGTCTTTTTTTTTTTGGAGACAGTGTCTCAAGCTGTCGCCCTTGATAGAGTGCCATGGAGTCACAGCTCACACCAACCTCAAACTCTTGGGCTTAAGCCATTCTCATGCCACAGCCTCCCAAGTAGCCGGGACTACAGGCACCCACCACAACACTGGCTATTTTTGTTGTTGTCATTGTTGTCTAGTTGGCCTGGGCCGGGTTTGAACCCATCAGCCTTGGTGTATGTGACTGGCACCCTCCTCAATGAGCTACGGGTGCTGGCAGATTAATGGTGTCTTATCTTTGTCTGTGAGGGTGTTTCCAGAAGAGATTGGCATTTGAATGAGTAGGCTGAGTGAGGAAGATCCACTCCTCACCCAATATGGGTGGGCACCATCCAATCTGTTCAGGGCCCAGATAGCACTAAAAAAGCATAGAAGGCCAAGCATGATGGCTCATGCCTGTAATCCTAGCACTCTGGGAGGCTAAGGTGGGTGGATTGCTTGAGCTGAGGTGTTCAAGACAAGCCTGAGCAGATCCCATCTTTACTAAAAATAGAAACAAAATCTAGTTGGGTGTTGTGGTGGATACCTATAGTTCCAGCTATTGGGGAGGCTGAGGCCAGAGGACTGCTTGAACCCAGGAGTTTGACGTTGCTGTGAGCTAGGATGCCACCACGGCACTTAACCCCAAGGTGACAGAGTGAGAGCAGAAGAAAGGCAAATTTGCACTCTCTGTTTGCTGGAGTTGGACATCCATCTTCTTTTGCTATTCGACATCAGAACTGCAGGTTCCTTGACTTATGGACTCAAAGACATGCACCAGAGGCCCCTTAGGATCTTGGGCCTTTGCAATAAGACTAAGTCTCAGACTAAGAGTTACATCATTGGTTGAGCTACCCTTTCTACTCCTTCGTGGGACTTCTCAGCCTCCAAAATTTTGTGAGCATCTCCTTTAATAAATCCTCATCTATCTCCCTCTCTGGATATATCCTGTTGGTTCTCTTTCTCTGGAGAACACTAACTAATACAAAGAGATAGCTTGGCAGTGTAAATTTTTTTTTTTTTGAGAGGATAAGCACAAAATCATCTACTCATCATAGGAATATGAATATTAGTAGCGATCTGTTTTTTGGGGGGTGGGGACAGAGTCTCACTCTGGCACCCTGACCGGAGTGCCATGGCATTATAGCTCATAGCAACCTCAAATTCTCGGGCTCAAGTAATCCTCTCACCTTAGTTTTTCTATTTTTAGTAGAGATGGGGGTCTTGCTATTGCTCAGACTGTTCTGGAACTCCTGAGCCCAAGCTATCTGCCTGCCTTGGCAGTAGTGATCTTAATAAGAGTTTCAGGGGAGTGGGGAAGAGGGAAGTCAGAGTGCAGCAAGTTCAAGAGTGACTAATAAGAGGAATAAACTTGTGTTGGTGTATTGCAATCAGTGGTGATAGAATGAACTTGTGGTTTTTGACATATGTACAGAAAGACAGAAATAATCATAAATGTGTGTGTGTGTGCATTAGCATATACACATATAGTTCATTAGCTCTGTTCTCTAAGAGGGCCTCAGAGCAGTGATACCCCTATAGCAATGAGCCTATCTGGTGCTTTAATCTTGATTCCTCAATATTATCCTTTAATGAAAGGAACCTCATGGCTGGGTGAGGTGGTGCATGCCTACAATCTCAGCTACTCAGGAGGCTGAGGTGGGAAGATTGCCTAAGGTCAGGAGTTGCAGGAGGCAGTGAGCTATGAGTGAGCCACTGTAATCAAGTGCTCAAGCCTGGGACAGCGTCAAACTCTGTCTTAAAAAAAAAAAAAAAAATATATATATATATATATATATACATATATATATATATATATAAGTGCCTGTAGCTCATGGGTTAGGGTGCCAGCCACTTACACCATGGCAGGTGGGTTTGAACCCGGCCTGGGCCTGCAACAACAAAAAAAAATACCTGGGTGTTGTGGCAGGTGCCTGTAGTCCCAGCTACTTGGGAGGTTGAGGCAAGAGAGTTGCTTAAGCCCAAGAGTTTGAGATTGCTGTGAGCTGTGACGCCACAGTACTCTATCAAGGGCAACATAGTGAGACTCTGTCTCAAAAAAAAAAAAAAGATGTAGAATGAAAGAATATACAATTTCCATCAGATCTCCAGGCCCTAATGGATGGTAAAATCAGTGGTCCAAAATTTGAGGAGAAACAGGATCTATTTCTATATTCTCTCAGTATCTCTTCCAAGATATTTATTAATACAAAGGTTAAAAACAGTAACTTTATTCCTGGTACACACGAGCTTAACCAAATGATCAAATTAGATCTACAATTAATAAGATATATCAATATCAGGTACCTGTCTAAAAAAAAAATATATATATATATGTATGTATATATATATATATATATATATATGTATGTATGTATGTATGTATATATATATATATGAAGGCTCTGTGGCCGTAGCGCACTGAGCACACAGAACACAGCTATCATTTTGCCCCATGGCTTCAATATAATTATGAAAAAATACCGAAGAAGCAAAATTAAGAGACATTTTACAAAACAACTACAATAGTGTCAAGGTCATGAAAGACAAGGAAAGACTGAGAAACTGTCATAGCCCAGAGGAGGCTAAAGAAACATAAAGCCGGCTTGGCGCCTGTGGCTCAATTGGCTAAGGCGCCAGCCACGTACACCTAAGGTGGTGGGTTCGAATCCCCAGCCCAGGCCCGCCAAACAACAATGATGGCTGCAACCAAGGAATGGCCGGGCGTTGTGGTGGGCGCCTGTGGTCCCAGCTACTTGGGAGGTGGAGGCAGGAGACTCGCTTGAGCCCAGGAGTTGGAGGTTGCTATGAGCTGTGATGCCATGGCACTCTACCCATGGGGATAGCTTGAGTCTCCGTCTCAAAAAAAAAAAAAAAAAAAAAATTTTTTTCTTTTTTTGGAAATAGTGTCTCACTCTGTTCCCCAAGATGCTAGAGTACAGCCGTCTCATCAGAGCTCAATGTAACCTCAAAGTCCTGTCTCAAGTGATCCTCCCACCTTGACCTCCCAAAGTGCTAGGATTACAGGCATAAGTCACTGCACTCAGCCAAGTCATGTATTTTTAATTCCCTGACATTGGATAGAACAGAAAGAAAACAATAGTTTGAAAAATAGAAAACTAGAAAAAAATAGAAAAATTTTGCTGGAGTGTTTCTTCTTTTTTTTTTTCCCCTCCCCACTCAGCTAATTTGAGAATTATAGAAGCAATGTAGGGACAAAAGGATATGTTGGGTTGGAGAAAGGGAAAATTGAACTGCAGCTAAATATTAAATAAATTGAATATTTAGAGTATTCAAGGGTTGTAGTACTTTGGATAAGCCCTCATGGTTTAGATGTTGAACCTCAAACAAAATTTGTTTTCTAGGTCAGTAACATGGTCAAATCAGTTAAATGAATAAGTTAAATGAATCCATTGATTCCCGTGCCAATCAGTCTCTTGTGAGGATAAAATATAAGCCAGAATGCTAATTTACTAATTTACAACGAGGAATGCAACCAGACAACAGATTGTATATTCAGATTGTATCTTTTATCAGCTGCTTGAGATACTATTTCCTGGTAGGAACATCTACATGGGAAGCCTAGTTAAAATCAGAGTTTCTGGTATACAAAAATCTGGAGCAAGTGTTATCAAATTATGAAAACCAAACACAATTATTTCAGTAGTAAGGACAAAATTGCTAAGAGAGGATTGCTTTTTCTCTACCAATATTTCCTTTCCCGTGGATTGAGCTGGAGTGGTGTGTGACGTTTAGTTTCTTGCTATTCCTTTACTCATTCTAACACGAGGGAGAGAGTGACTTATCTGATTGGCAAAGTTGGGAAGAACAACTCAGGCAAGCTTGCCTCATTTCCTCCCTTTTCTCTTTCTTCCACCAGGAATTTAAATCTTACTTGGCCCAGCTGCTGCCCAGGGCCAGCTCCTTCACCATGAATAGCAGGCTCATTGTCTAGAGTCCATGATACTTTGAGGGACCCATAAAAGTGTTATTATGATGTTTTTAGATTGGGGGTCTTGGGTGGCACCTGTGGCTCAAGGAGTAGGGCACCAGCCCCATATACTGGAAGTGGTGAGTTTAAGCTTGGCCCTGGCCAAAAACTGCAAAAAAAAAAACCTCCAAAGACAGATTGGGGGTCTTGCTGTATTGTCCAGGCTGAACCAAGAATTCCTGGGTTCAAGTGGTCCACATGCTTCAGACTCCTGAGTAGATGGGACTACAGTCACATGACACCATAGCCAGCTAATTTTTTGATTTTTTGTAGAGATAGGATCTTGCTCTGTTACCCAGGTTGGTCTCCAACACTTGGCTTCAAGAAATTCTCCTACCTCAGCTTCCAAAGGGATCCAGGGGGAGGGTCACATGAGGCCAGGTTTTTGAGACTGGCCTGAGTGAGCTACATAGTGAGATATTATCTCTGCAAAAAATAATTTAAAAGAAAATAGAAAATCTTTTTTTTTTTTTTAGAGACTGAGTCTCACTTTCTCACTTTGTCACCCTCGGCAGAGTGCTGTGGCGTCACAGCTCACAGCAACCTCCAGCTCTTGGGCTTAGGCAATTCTCTTGCGTCAGCCTCCCCAGGAGCTGGGACAACACTGGGACAACAGGTGCCCGCCACAACACCTGGCTATTTTTTTGTTGCAGTTTGACTGGGGGTGGGTTTGAACCCACCACTCTTGGTATATGGGACCAGTGCCCTACTCACTGAGCCACAGGTGCCTCCCAGAAAATCTTTTTTTAATGGAAGAAGGGGCTCACAAAAAAAGGCCAAAGGGCCTTTAGCCCCATGAAAGCCATAACGTGACCCTGAGCTGCCTGTGGAACAGGTGGGTAAATCTCTCTCATTCTGGGGTTCAGGAGACAGGTCAGTGGGTTCTCATAGCTTGCAATCTCCGGTTAGTCCTTGTCAGTGGAAGGTGTTATTTGACCTCTGATTTTCCTTATACTTGCCCTTTATTCTCAATTTGAGCAGAGAAGAGAGATGCTCATTTAGGAATATATATTTACTGAATTAAACTGAAGGAGACTGGAGAATTTGTATACAGAGCAGGTGCTTGGTCAGGCTACCCTAATCAATGCTGGGTAATTCTGCTGAAATACTGTTATTTAACTTCGTTTTTCTATTTTCGATGCAAATGAAATCCTGTATTTTGGAATTAGATAAAAGAAAAATGAAGAAAGTCATTGACATCGTCCTAGAAATCATGACTGAGTTCTGATTTGGAACAGGGTTTTTCTTTTTTCAACAATCCATCAACACAAACAGTGAGAAATTTCTATGCCCTGCCATGAGCAAATATCCAGTGTGGGATATATTCTCAAAAGGTTACATACATTTATATGGGATCAGAAGCCTGTTTTATATATTTTAAAAAGTCACTTAGAAAAAAACATAAAAAGTCACTTAGGTTATGTGATATTATTACATTCAGAGAGCAAGTTGGAATTATAAATAATACTTTTCTAGAAAAATCAGCATATTCTTTTCTTTTTTCCCCCTCACCTAGTTTACCTAATTAAAAACCCTGGATATTTGATTTTTGGCTTTAAGGAAAAGTTTTGGTTTTCAAAATAACTGAAGTCTTATCTAACTTTAATTTTTAAATTTTCTGATAGGTTTGGCACCTATAACACAGTGGTTACAGCACCGGCCACATGCATGGAGGGTGGCGGGTTCAAATCTGGCCCGGGCCAGCTAAACAACAATGACAACTGCAACAAAAACCAAAATAGCCAGGCGTTGTGGTGGGTGCCTGTAGTCCCAGTTATGTGGGAGCTTAGGCAAGAGAATCACTTAAGTCTGAGCTTAAAGGTGCTGTAAGCTGTGATGCCACGGCACTCTACCAAGGGTGACATAGTGAGACTCTGTCTCAAAAAAAAATAAAAATAAAAATAAAATAAAATTATCTGATAAAGGCCAGCACAGTACATGCCAGTAATCCTAGCACTCTGGGAGGCTGAGGTGGGTGGATTGCTTGAGCTCAGGAGCTCGAGACCAGCCTGAGCAAGAGCAAGAGCAAGAACTGTCTCTACTAAAAATAGTGAAACTAGCTGGACATAGTGGTGGGCACCTGTAGTCCTAGCTACTCTGGAAGCTGAGGCAAGAGGATCAGTGGAGCCTAAGGGTATGAGGTTGCTGTGAGCTATGATGCCAGGTACTCTACTGGGGGCAACAAAGTGAGACTCTATCTCAAAAAATAAATAAATAAACAAACAAACAAAGACAATTCACTGGTAATAGAACTAAAATAAAATAAATAAATAAAATTCACTGGCTTGGCACCTGTAGCTCAAGTGGCTAAGGCACCAGTCACATACACCAGAGCTGGTGGGTTCAAATCCAGCCTGGGTGCCTGTGGTCCCAGCTACTTGGGAGACTGAGGCAAGAGAATCTCTTGAGCCCAGGAGTTGGAGGTTGCTGTGAGCTGTGATGTCACAGCACTCTACCCAGGGTGACTTGAGGCTTTGTCTCAAAATAAAATAAAATAAAATAAAATTCACTGATAATAGAACTAAAAAAAATAAGTAAATACATAAAATTTGGTTGGGAGAGGTGGCTTATACTTGTAATCCTAGCACTTGGAAGGCAAAGGCAGGTAGATCACCTGAGCTCAGGAGTTCGAGACCAGCCTGAGCAAGATTGAGACCCTTTCTCTAAAAAAAAAAGAAAAAAAAAAGCTAGGTGTTCTGGTGGGTAGTCCCAGCTACTTGGGAGGCTGAGGCAAGAGAATCACGTAAGCCTAAGAGTTTGAGGTTGCTGTGAGCTGTGACGCCAGCACTCTACTGAAGTCTACATGGTGAGCTCTATTTCACAAAATAATAATAATAATAAAATAAAAATAAATAAATAAAATTCACTGATAATAGAACTAAAACATTCTTATTTATAAATGAATACAAATGAGTTAGAAAATATTCAATCCTTCAATTAGGGAATAAAGTGATATGTTTTGAGCCTCTGATATATATCACATATTCACTTAACTATCCATATTGGATCCATGTGGGTCCAATTTGTATTCATATCATCTGATTCAATTCTTGTAATAGTTCTCTAAGGTTAGTATCCTTATCCTTACTTTGTAATAGACGAGATTGAGGCTGGGAGCAGTTAGGGTTAGGCTTAGGTAGATTAATGGCATGACCAAACTGCTAAAAACATGAACCTATCCTGAAAGTTTCCTTTTTTTTTTTTTTCCTTTTTTTTTTTTTTTAGAAACAGAGGGTCTCACTCTAGCTCAGGATGGTCTCGAAACTCTGAGCTCAGGGAGATCTACCATCCTTGGCCTCCCACAGTGCTAGGATTACAGGCATGAACCACCATGCGAGGCCTTATACCAAAAGTTTAAAAGCTCATATTCTTTTCCACTTTACTGTACTTCTCTTAGTAAAAATGACAATGATATATCTATATGTTTTATCCTAAATAAACTACAATAGAGTTCCTTAAGTACAGGGGCTGGGTCTTATATAAATATACAAATATCTCTAATAACGTATTTTCAAGAAATACTGGTTAAATGGTACAGTTGACTCCAGATATTTAAATAATGTTATTTTCTGGTTATTTCACAACTGCAACAGCGACTCAACCTAACAAATGCAAACATTGTAACCTAATTGTACCCTCACAATTAGGGTACAATTGTGAAATAAAAATAAATCTGAAATAAAAATAAATAATGTTATTTTATTTTTCAATGGTATTTCTTTTTTTTTTTTTTTTTTTGAGACGGAGCCTCAAGCTATCCCCCTGGGTAGAGTGCCATGGCATCACAGCTCATAGCAACCTCCAACTCCTGGGCTCAAGCGAGTCTCCTGCCTCCACCTCCCAAGTAGCTGGG
>CAUYQV010172809.1:0-11169 GCA_963574575.1 Galagoides demidoff | reverse complement strand
TAGAGTGCCATGGCATCACAGCTCATAGCAACCTCCAACTCCTGGGCTCAAGTGAGTCTCCTGCCTCCGCCTCCCAAGTAGCTGGGACCACAGGCGCCCGCCACAACGCCCGGCCATTTTTTGGTTGCAGCCGTCATTGTTGTTTTGCGGGCCAGGCTGGGGATTTGAACCTGCCACCTTAGGTGTACATGGCTGGCTCCTTAGCCAACTGAGCCACAGGCGTCAAGCCGAAATATCTTTTATGTTCACAAAAACTATCTTGAACCCCCAACCCCCTCAAGTCTCATCCTCTTTTTCCTCTCTTTTGTTGCCAAACCTTTAATCTTACTGCCTCCATCTCTAATCTTTTACCCAGACAAAATTCTAGTATCTTTCTCAATCAGCACATGGAGAAAGCTGAAGTTCTGTATGAAAACCATATTGCTTGACTTCCCAGGAGCAATTGATGAAGTTAACTTGTCTTTCTTCTTGATATGCTCTGCCGCTGGCCACTGGGACTCCTTTTCTGAGTTTTTTTTCTTCCTGCTTCCTTCATCCCTCTCTCTCTGCTTCTTGGAAGGTTCCTCCTCCATACAAACATTAAATATTGTGTTTTCTTAATGTTCAGAATCTCCCTCTTCTTTCAGTTTACATTATCAGTTAGGAATTTTAGTCAACTACAAGCTTTTAAGTATTATCAATATGCCAGAAGCCTTTTGCCCAGGCCTCCTTCCCTGAGCTTCACACCTAGTATATTATCTACCAGTAACTCTTCTTCACTCCCTCGATTGTACTTTAAACACAACATAATAACCAAAAACAATTTCCATGGGAAAGCAGTTCAGTCCTCTCCCAGCACCTTGGTCTCAGTAGAATGGTGTCTTCATTCACTCGATTATGTAAACCAGAAAGCGTGGGGCACCTGACTCTCCTTTATCACCTTACATTGCTCTTTCATTTAAGGCCCATCAAACCTTTTTATTATGAATGTCTTTCAAACTCCATCCCATCTGTCTATCTTCATGGTCACTAACCCTCTGTATGCTGCCAACCTACCTTATCTGGAGCTCAATAATGGCCCATTGCTCTACTACCATTCATTCTCCGAAATGAAGCTAAATTAATTATTTCAATGTACAAAGTCAGACAATTAAGTTCTCAAACTCGCCCTAGGAAAAGTACTACACACCTCATTGCTGAACATCACTATGTCACCAGACGGCCAACGGGAGCACTGGACAGTGAACACAGCGATATTCAGAAAGGAGGTGTGCAGCACTCTTTCTCAGACGAGTCTGTGAACTATCATCAGACCCCATGTGACAATAGCTCTCATGGCCATTCCCAAAAAAGAGTTTCAAAATTGCTTTGAAGGGTGGACTGAGCATGGATATCAGGTGCACAGCTTTCCAGGGTGATCACAGTGATGAGCAATGAGGTGAGCAGCACTTTTTCTAGGGTGAGTTTGAGAACTAATGTCCGTCTTTGCATGAATGCAACTTTGTCCTCCTGGTCCCATCCTTGCCTGAGACCTGTTAGTGTTTTCCATTGTTCTAAAGACATGAAAATAGAAAGTCCTCAGGGGATGAGTTCACCAATTTCCCACCCATCTTGGAGGCCCCTCCTTCATGCATTCTTAGTTTCATTCTCTAGACCCCTGCTGCAGGGCTCTCCTGAAGTTCCTCAAAGGCACCATGTTTCCTCCTGCAATTGAAGCTTGGCACATGCATTTCCTGCATGCTCTTCCACTCTCTGTTGTTAAATAAACTCATAATTACCCTGCCTCACTTCCCAAGACAGACTAATCCTAGCCCTGTTTCCCTACCTCCTAATCCAATATACACGGTGTCATTAGTTCATTTGGTCCATTTAGTTCCTATCTCATCTCCACAGCCACATAACATGAGACTTGGGAAGAGTCAATTTTGTACTTGCCCTTTATGAGAACTCAATAAATACTTTTTGGTTGAATAGATGAATGAGATATGTATGGATATGAAAATTTAAAGTACATGACAACATGTTCAAAATGTGAGCAGTAAACAACCAGTATACAGTTTATTTCTATTTTCCTTTTTCTGATGTTATAATGTTTCAATAAAACAAGATCTTTTACTGAGCTTTTAAACACTTAGTTGTTTTTTTTTTCTAGTTAACTAAAAAGAATTCAGATTCTTTGATTTTTGCTACCATAGTCCTAGGTTTTTTTATATTAATCCACTATTCTAGAACAACCACCCATCTCCCAAACCACCTACTTTTCAATTCGAAATTCTCACAATATCCCACAGCAGGCGGGAAATCTTATTATTTAGTTTAATGAGGATAATTTCCTTTTACTCAAATCTTTTCAATAATGGCCATGCTCTTTAAAAAAGGAATTGAGATAATTTATTTTAACTCACTCAATACATATTTATCACACATCTAACACTTGCCACAGTGTTTAATTGTAAGAAAACAAAACTGAACTGGACAAATCATGATTTACCCAGCTGGTATGAAGTTGTTAATAGAGAAGCTGACAGTGTAGGGACAACTATTACATTTGGAATCATGATAGTCGTTTCATTGTAACATTTAATTATTTGTTACTTAAGGTCCCCAAACTTTCAAAACACTTAACTCAATAAATAACACTGACCAAGAGTGGCCCTTTAATAGGACAGCCCATAGTCATGATAATGATTTTAATAAATTAGAAAGTGTTTACCCAAAATAGACAAATGATAATATACAGCTGAAGATAAACATGACTTCAATGAATATTTCTAATAGTCATTCAAGGTTCATGATAATCTTTAGCTTAAAGCTTACATCAGAACCATAAAATATAATAAAATGATAACAATTGTTTATTAGTATCATTATAAAAAAATGCTAGTGGTGGTGGGAAGAAAATATAGATAATATCTACAATACCCTAGGCATGAAACACCGTGTCTATTTATTTAGCATATTAAATTTTGGCTAGTAAAACATGAAAGAATGAATGGATTTTAAAATAGCAACATCAGGAAACTTGAAAGAAATACATTACCCACTGAATGAGCCCCTCTCTCTCCTAAAGTTTGCCTTTGAACACCCTATTTCTTAAAGCAGTGATTCCTTATTCCCCAACTGTCTCTCATTATTACTGTAGAGAGAGAATTTGCTATGAGCAAGTGAGATACTGAGCTAAGAATCTTCTATAGATAATTTCATTTAACCCTATAGAAAACATATGAACATGGAAGTTACTACTTTATTTCACTGATGAAGGAAACAGGTGCAACTAAATTAAATAACTTTGCCAAGATTACACTGAGTGGCAAAGCCAGGATGTAAAGCTATGCTGTTTGATTTTTGTGCTCTCAATTAATCATTTCAGTGCATAGTCGGGATTGGTTTCAGGACCCTCAGGGATACCAAAATCCATGGATGCTCAAGTCTCTAATATTAAATAGCATAGTATTTTCATACAACCTACATACATCCTCCTGTATACCTCAAATCATCTCTAGATTCCTAGATTACTTACAATAGCTAACATAATGTAAATGCTAAGTAAATAGATGTTATATCATATTATTTAGGTATAAAAACAAGAAGAAATAATCCACACAAAAAGATGCAACTACCTTTTTATTTTTTTAAGTGCTTTTTTTTTTTATTAAATCATAGCAGTGTACATTAATACTATCATGGGGTACAGTGTAATGTTTCTGTATACAATTTGAAATACTTTCATCCAACTGGTTAACATAGCCTTCATGTCTTTTTCTTAGTTATTGTGTTAAGACATTTATACTCTACATTTAGAGAGATTCACATGTAATTTTATAGGATGAACCACAGGCGTGATCCCACCAATCATCCTTCCTCCACCCACCGATCCCCTCCCCTCCCCTCCATTCCCTCTCCCCTCTCCCCATAATCCTGGGCTAAAATTGGGTTATAGCTTTCCTATGAAAGCTATAAATTAGTTTCATAGTAGGGCTGAGTACACTGGATACTTTTTCTTCCATTCTTGGGATACTTTACTAAGGAGAATATTTTCCAGCTCCAACCATGTAAACACGAAGGAGGTAAAGTCTCCATCTTTCTTAATGGCTGCATAGTATTCCATGGTGTACATATACCACAATTTATTGACCCATTCGTGGATCAATGGGCTCTTGGGCTTCTTCCATGACCTAGCAATTATGAATTGGGCTGCAATGAACATTCTGATACAAATATCTCTGCACAGCCAAAAATACAGTAAGTAAAGCAAGTAGACAACCCTCAGTATGGGAGAAGATATTTGCTGGTTATGTCTCTGACGAAGGTTTAATAGCCCCAATCCACAAAGAACTCAAACGTATTAGCAAGAAGAGAACAAGTGATCCCCTCTCAGGATGGGCAAGAGACTTGAAGAGAAACTTCTCTGAAGAAGACAGGTGCATGGCCTACAAACACATGAAAAAATGCTCACTATCCTTAATCATCAGAGAAATGCAAATCAAAACTACTTTGAGATATCATCTAACACCAATAAGATTAGCCCATATCACAAAATCACAAAATCACAGATGCTGGTGTGGTTGTAGAGAAAAGGGAAAACACTTCTACACTGCTGATGGGATTGCAAACTAATACGTTGCTTTAGGAAAGACATCTTGAGAACACGTAAAGAACTAAAATTAGACCTGCCATTTGATCCTATAATTCCTCTATTTGGTACATATCCAGAAGAGCAACCACCTTTTTTAATATAATATTTTGGCCCTGCCATTGGTTGATATGAAGGGCTCACTATACTCTCCTCCAATAAAATGCTTTTAAACACTAATGTAAATTTACATGTGTTTACAAACACAGATTTTAGGAGGGAGGTGCATATTTTAGAAATTAAATGGTAAGCAATTTCTCCCAAAGTGTTAGGGGAAGCACCACCTTCCTGCCTCACAGTGAAAAGAGAATGGTCACTTAAGTAAAATCAAAACTGACTATCTCTGATTTAAATAGCTCAGTGGGCCAAGAGCCTCCAATAGGGTTTTAGTAATTTATGTTCTTACCTGTTACTTTCTGCAAGTTCAAACTGAATTCGTGAAGAGACTTAATCAAACTTCAGAGGACTGCCCTGCACTTTCAGAAAAGTGATTGTTCCTTTAGCTGTTAATCTGAAATTGGTTCCTTGTGCTAGGGACAGGGGGAAGGGTGCTGAGCAGGTGGGGTCACACGGAGCTGAAAATCATAAAACACAGCAAACCACAGCCAAGAGTGTGGCCCTTAACAGCCTGGTCATGGCTGCATTAATGGACAAATTCACAAGCGTCACCAAGAGTACATTCACTACGCAAAAGAGGCAGTTCTGAAAAGGAGACCTTTCTGCAAACAGGAGTGAGGGAGGTGAAGCTCGCATCACCTGCTGTAGTTAACTGATTCCTTATTGTAACTCAAGTGGAAAATATAAAGGTTTTCAAATCAACCAATGACATCTTTCCCTCCTTACTTCTTTTGGTCAGCAATGAACCTTGTTTTGTATGTAGCAGGCATGGAGGATAATGTCAACTGAATATAAACCCACCTGATCTAGTGAGACCTGTGTGCCTGCTGTCACTAACAGCACTTGCTCATTTTGACAAACAGAACACACACACACTGAGCATTCATATGTATAGTTTTTACCACAGTCTCCTGGGAGTGGTAATTGAGAGTTGTAGAATAAGGGAGAAGGGAAGTGAGGGACACATGAGGTTTACAATGCAACAGTTGTACGACTTCATATTAAACATGCAGTTTCTTCCTTCTTATTAAGTCCTTCATTTTCCTTGCCACACATGCTCTAACATCACATAGGATCCCACTCCATCCCAAGAAGCTTCTTTCCTATGCTCTGCTCTGCTTTCTTTTCTTTCGTGTTTTCCTCTCCCTCTTAAGAGCTAAAAATATGAAGGAAGGAAGGAAGGAAGGAAGGGAAGAAGGGAGGGAATAAAGAGGGAAAAAAAGAAAGTGTACATACAAGAGGGAGAAAGGAAGTGGGAGAATGAATGTATGAGCTGACAATGGCCAGACCACACGTAAACATGGAACTCACCTTCTTATCTAAATAACTAGTGCAGGACAGTAGTCTGCCATATTTCAGACTTGTAAGAAGCCAAATTGCTATCTCTAATATTAATAATAATCCAAGAAGTCAAGTCATAGCTCTCATGACATGGCCAGGACTTAATTAATAGTGACTGTTCTCCTAATTTTTGTCCGTACTTCAAATGGAGGATCAATCCAAGAAAGCCACATATGCTCCCTAATCTATGCCCACAGGATGCCCCACTCCTGGTGAGCCAGCCTACAGCCTCCACCTGCCAGCGGCTTCTGGGCAGGGCACACCCCAAACCTCCTCTGTTTCCTCTGTAAAGTGGCCCAACTCCTCTGCTTGCTTTTGAGTTTCTACCAAAATGAAAGCAACAGTGGCTGACTCCCTTGGTACAGCAATAGCCTTCGCTTATTCTCATTTGATTGATTTTTGTTTACTTCCATGAAAGAAAGAGAAAGAGAACAAAAGGAAAAAAACATCTTGTTACTAATTGTTGGTTTTTTACTTCGTGTTTCCCTTTGCCATGTATCCAAATCAAATATAATTTATCATGAGCAGGGATTCTATTTTACATGTATTTCTATTCCTCATCACTCCCAGATCACCAGCTTAAGGTCATAGCATAATACAGTAAATTAGGAGTAATTTTCTATTGATTATTAATGAAACAGCAGGATATAGATGTATAAAGGCAAAATGGACGCTGCCCCTTTCCAACAGGGAGAATAAATGGAATGAACCACTGCAGGCCACTTTAAACTCTTATCATCTGGTGGTGCCACAAGAGGAAGCTACAAGTTTTACTAACTAGCTTCTATCTGCCAGTTATTTGCCTTCCCCCAAGTTTTTGCCCTTTTTAACTCAAAGTGTTTTTTCTTCATCATATCACTTCTCTAAAAATTCACTATTCCTTGTTGTAGCTACTATGCAAGTTAAAATTCAAAGCTGCCTCTTTGAAAACTACTCATTGCCTTCATGTTTCCCAGGTATATATGAAATATCCATGTTCATAACTTCTTTCTGTTTGCATGTTTGTTTTTGTTATTATTAATCTTTCTTTTGTAACAGGGATCCATTATTCCAACTAAGAATCTATGTGGTGCTCCCTTCCCTTGCACAGCTAATCAGTAACATTACAAGACTCCTGACATTTCTTTTTCTATGACATCGTGCTATTTTTCATACTTGATTGGGTAGTGGTGAAGTCAGGACTTTCAGGGTATCCATAATCCAATGATGTATAGTAATTTCTCATTTTCCATCCCTCTCCCCTCACTCTTGAATGTTTGTTATCTATCGTTCTATACTTTATGAACATGTGAACACATTATTTAGTTCCCACTTATAAGTGAGAACATCCAATATTTGTCTGTGTCTGAGTAATTTCACTTAAGATAATGGGCACCAGTTCTATCCATGTTGTTGCAAAAGACATGATTTAACTTTGTTGGCTAAACAGTGTTCCACTGGGGATATATTCTGCACTTTCTTTTTGATTGTGAATAGTGCTGCAGTAACACACAAGTTCAAGCATCCTTTTGATATAATAATTATTTTTCCTTTTTGGTAGATACTCAGTTATGAAATGGAAGCTCTATTTCTAGTTCTTAAGAACTATCTATACTGTTTGCAGCAGAAATTGGAACACCTGTCATTTTTTTACTTTTTATTAATGGCCATTTTGAACACTATAGAATGATGTCTCCTTGTAGTTTTAATTTCCATTTCTCTGATGATTAGTGATGTTGAGCTTTTTTTTTTTTCATATAACTGTTGGAAAAAAACTTTGGACTTGATAAATAAATTCAGTAAAGTTTCAGGCTACAAAATCCATGTAGAAAAATCAGTGTCATTTCTACATACCAATAATGATCCTTCAAAAGAAATCAAGAAGGCAATCCCAAGGAGGGGGAAGCAAGGAGAAAGGAAGAGGACTGGTGTGCCCCCACCTAATGGGCACAATGTAAGAGAACATGGCACACCTGGTCGCAGGGCACAACTACAATAGACACCTAACCTAACAAATGTAAACATGTTAACCTAATCACTTCTGCCCTCGTATTAATCTGAAATTTAAAAAGATAAATTTTTAAGAGACAGCAATTCCATTTACAGTAACTATAAAAAGAAAATAAAATTCTTAGGAATATATTTAACCAAGGAGGTAAACAATCTCTACAAGGAAAACTACAAAACCTGATGTAAGAAATTGTAGATGACATAAACAAGTAGAAGAAAATCCATGCACATGGATTGGAAAAATATTGATAAAGTGATTATCCTGCCCAAAGCAATCCAGAGATTCAATGTAATCCTTATCAAAATACTATCTAGCTATTGCCTAGAAAAAACAATACTAAAATTCATATGGAAACAAGAAAATGCCAAATAAGCAAAATAGTCCTAAGCAAAAAGTATTGCATTACCTGACTTCAAATTATACTACAGAGCTATGATAATCAAAACAACATGGCACTGGTATAAAAATTGACACATAGATCAGGGGAACAGAATAGAGAGCCCAGGAAAAAAAACACATATTTACAATCAACTGGTCTTTTATGAAATCAACTAAAATATACACTTGGGAAAGAATACTCCTTTCAATAAATGGTGCTGGGAAAACCAGATCACCATATGCAGAAGAATGAAACTGGACCCCTGTCTCTCACCATATACAAAAATAAACTGAAAATGGATTAAGAGCCTAAATGTAAGAACTGAGACTATAAGAATACAAACAGAAAACCTAGGATAAACTCTTAAGGACCTTGGTAGAGGCAAAGAATTTATGAGTAAGACAGAACAAAAATTAAAATAGGCAAATGAGAATTAAACTAAAAAAATTTTGCACAGCAAAAGAAATAATCAATAGACCAAACAGACAACCCAAGAATGGGAGAAAATATGTGGAAAATATGCACATTATAAAGGTCCAACATCCAGAATAAATAAGAACCCAAACAACTCACAAAAAGAGCCAAATAATCCCATTAAGAAGCGCATAAAGAGCTCAGTGCGTGGGGTTCAAGCAGCTAAGGCACCAGCCACATACACCTGACCTGGTGGGTTCAAATACAGCCCAGGCCTGCCAAAAACAATGACAGGTACAAACAAAAAATAGCTGGGCGCTGTGGCAGGTGCCTGTAGTCCCAGCTACTTGGGAGGTGGAGGCAGGAGAATTGCTTGAGCCCAGGAGTTGGAGGTTGCTGTGAGCTGTGATGCCACTGCACTCTACCCAGGGTGATAGCTTGAGGCTCGGTCTCAAAAAAAAAAGTGGGTAAAGGATGCTAATAGTCATTTTTCAAAAGCAGACAAACAAATAGACAAGAGATTTTTATCTGTAAAAGGAAAAATAAAATGTCCAGGTCTCCCGAATTCATCATGCTGAAGGGAGAACTAAACCTAAGAACTGGGGGCACACCAGTCCTATTCCTTTCTCCTGCAATGTTGCCATTTTCTCCCAGAACAAATTAGCTGCAATTTCACAACCCTTTATGGGTAAACTAAGTTCCCACAACAACAAAGATCTTTCTCCTCTCCAGATGGCTATCCTCATGGATTTGCTTACAGGTAAATGCCTTGTTAGCCCCTAAATCTTCAGGATATACAACCCTTTATAAAACAAGTGCATGCCAATCATAACATTAGGACTGCAACCTAAATAAATTATTAAACCTGAGTTCTGTAAGTCTCACACTGACAATGTGGGTTGTAATCTTATCTCCACAGGCGCAGACCAAGGACAAAATGAGATCGATCATTCCTCTACCTACTCTGAAAAAAAAAAAAAACACTATACAATTTACTTTTTCCCCTACTCATTTTGTTCAAATATTCACCTTATCTTATGTAAGATGTAGAATTGCCAAGCACTATTTACAGCCTCACAAAAATATAACCATTTGCCTCACTTCCATCCTCTACTTCTTTTCTTTCTATATGTTCTATCCCCCTAAATACCAAGTTCCCCAATTGCTCTTCAGAATGCACAAGTCATAGTTCCCTGGTTTGTGCTTTTTCTCGGTGCATCCTAAAACTTTGGCTCAATAAACCTCAGTTGATTGTGATTTTCATCTCAGTCACTTATCACTTAAGTTATCAGATCCCTTTCTAGAAGACAAAAAAAGTCAACAGCGCTAATGCAGAGAATTGTTGAGGAAGTCTCATTGATTTTGTCTCATTGTCTTTGTTCCTGGAGGTTATATTTACTTCTATTTATCATATTAAAAATTAAACTGATAAAAAAGTATTACTTATTTTTTAAAAATAATTACAAATCCATTAAAAATAACAATCACAAATTCATTAAATTAACACAAAGAACAATTAATATAAAGAATAATTTTATGAAAAATAAATGATTTCCAAAAATAGAAGAATAACATTATTTTATATTTTTGTACATTGCTTTTATACCTGGCTTAATAGAAAAAAGGACTAGATTCAAGATTCTCATATTCTTATGCATGTAAACTATTTGGACTTGTTTGTTTTGGTTGCTTATATGAATAAAATCCACTCTTACATAGACATGTAACTGGAGATGGGAGAAATAATTTATAACCTTTTGAGATCATTGTAGATAGTCTTCTTGGATACTACCTCAAAACTCAAAATCTGTCACTTCTTAAAGGTGTAAAATGGAATCTAGAAGTAAATCAATGAACTTTTAAGACTTCATCACATTAAAAATTTATTGGCCTATCTTGCAATGTGCTCTTACTTGTAAATTATTATATAACATCTACACAGTTCATTTAGAAAATATTGACTAAGAGAGTTACACAGATTTTCCACATACTGGTCCATTTAAATTCCATAAAAATAGATACCATGTAGTAATTATGACCATGAATCTGACTAGAAAATTCTTTTAGTATCTGAAGCTATCAAGTTATGATGATAGATAGGAGTTTACCAAAATTCTAATTTTTTTATTTTATTTTATTTTATTTTATTTTTGAGATGGAGCCTCAAGCTATCCTCCTGGGTAGAGTGCCATGGCATCACAGCTCATAGCAACCTCCAACTCCTGGGCTCAAGCGAGTCTCCTGCCTCCGCCTAGCAGGGACCACAGGTGCCCGCCACAACGCCCAGCCATTTTTTGGTTGCAGCCATCATTGTTG